>CAUYPK010168819.1:0-34111 GCA_963574355.1 Loris lydekkerianus
AAATTTTGCTGGCCCATCTGGCATATTCAACCCCAACATCCGGCCCAAAACCTAAAACAACCTTTTTCGGTGCTCCCCCCCCCCCCCCCCCCGCCGACCTATGTTAGAAACCTCCTACCTTTCATCCCATCTCCTTTTGAGGATCTTGACCCTAAATTCAGAGCTAGATTTCACGGCCTTTTGCCAATGCTCAAAGACTCTTTCTAACAAGGCCCCTCCTCACTTACAGCTCTCCTATTCTGTCCGTGGAGATCTGTATAGGGTCTGAGTCCCTGTCTCAATCTATGTCTCCTGCAGCTAAGTCTGGCTTATGACGACCTGTATGATTAGGGGGCATGAGAACCCCCACCCCACCCCCAGAGCTGCCTGAGGCTCTCAATCATGTGTGAGTGGGAGGCCTGTGCCTGCCAGGCCTTTTAATGAAGTAAGGAATGAAGAGAGAACCGAGATGGGACATGGCTTCTAACCCCCATTCTGCCTTTAGGGCAGGACATTTCCTTTCTAAATCTCAGTTTCCCTGCCTGAAAAATGGGGACATAATCTCTGCTGTATAAAATTATACAGTTAAATGAGTGTACAAAATGCAAACTGTGGTATATCCACACAAAGAAATATTATTCAGCTTTTAAGAGGAAGGGCATTCCAATACATGCAACAACATGGATGATCCTTGAGGACATTATGCTAAGTGACATAAGTCAGTCATAACAGGACAGATAGTACATGATTATACTTATATGAAGTACTTGGAGTGGTCAAATTCATAGAGACAGAAACTACCATGGTGGTTTCCAGGGGGTGAGCGAGAGGACAGTCGGGAGATAGCGTTTCCTGGATACAGAGTATTAGTTTTGTAATATGAAAAGAGTTCTGGGGATGGATAGTGATGATGGCACCACAATAGAGCAAATGAACTTTTTTTTTTGAGGCAGAGTCTCACTTGATTACCTTGGTAGAGTGCCATGGCATCTTAGCTCACAGCAACTTCAAATACTCGGGTTCAAGTGATCCACTTGCCTCAGCCTCCTAAGTAGCTAGGACTACAGGTGCCTGCCACAACACCCAGCTATTTATTAGAGATGGGGTCTCGCTCTGGCTCAGTCTGGTCTCAAACCTATGAGCTCAGACAATCCACCCGTCTCAGCCTCATAAGTGCTGGGATTACAGGCATGAGCCACCATGCCTGGCCTAGAGTGAATGGACCTAATTAATGCAATAGAACGCACACTTAAAATAGTTAAAATGGCAACTTTTATGTTATATATACAGAGGGTGTCTAAAACATGTATACACATTATAAGAAAGGAAAAAACTATATTAAAATTGTAATACTCAAGTTACATTTGACTTCTGCAATTATAACAAGTGCTCAAATGTGACTTATATTCATCTTTTGCTATTGGTATTATATTGAGTATTACAATGTTAATGCCGTTTTTTCCCCTTTCTCAAAATGTGTATACATTTTGGGGCACTCTCTGTATTTTACCACAATTTAAAAAATAAACAATAAAAACAAAATGGGAACTGCAAAGCCCTGAACAAATATGACATTATTCATATTACAGACACTTTTACACTTGCCTCTGGGGACCTCTGTAGGCCTCCTCCACCACAATAAGAGCCCTCCCCCCTTCCCTCTCATTTGCCACCATTTTCCAATATTTTCCATGACATATACGTCTACGTTATAGGTTTGGTTTTCAGTCTTCACTTTCAAAATGGAGTGACATAGGATGATATAATAGCCAGAGTGAGCAATTCTGGGTTCCAACTTGCTCTGTTGTTTATGGGCTGCCCAAGTTCCATAGCTTCTTCAAGCCTCTGTGTTCTCATGAGGTGAGCAGTGATAATGACCTCATAGCACAGGTGTAATCATTAAATAAAGAATGCAATGGGGTCTGAGCTCCAGTACTGTCATGCAGTTAGTGCTCAGTGTGTTAGATAATGTCATTAGGTACAGAGTCCCAATGGGGATCTTATCAAAATTAGTGTCCTTATTGTTCTCAAACACCCATCTGCATCAAAACAATGGGGCTAACGGTCAGAGGAGAAGGGTAAGAGTGAAGGTGATTGTAAACACTTTCCTCTCTCCTGCAGGACAGTTCTCTGGGTGGCCTTGAATCAACCCTCTTCGCTTCCCTTTGTAACCTAAAATTCTCAAGAAGAACTGTAGCGCGTACTGGGAATGCAACATCCTGAGATAGGGAGGAACTGGCCAGACAGCCCAGGCTCTGCTCTAGTCATCTCCTAGAAACAGGGTGCCATTTAACACTTTAGCCCAGTGATCCATCAGTCCCCACAGGATAAAACTCAAGGCTGGCTTCTTTACAGGGCCTCTCAGCTGCAGCACACGTGAGGCAGGCACAGATGGCATGCCATCCTCCCTGGGCAGCTTTCCTGAGCCTTGGGAAACCCACTGACAATGAACCCTAAGCTTTTGTTGTCCCTTGTTGTAATAAACCCGCTTCAGGTAACCAGAAGTGTGTGTGTGGGTGTTCGGCCTCACTGGACTCACCCAAGTTGGTAACCAGTAAACAGAGAATCTGTTTCACACCTCCCTTCTTTCTTTCCTTCCTTCCACCAGTGATCCTTCACTAGGTCTCCACAGGGTACTGGACACTTAGCCAGAGCACTGGGCCATATTTCACTTGATCTTAGCCAAAAGGCCAAGAAGCGATTGGGCCATATTTCAATTCCTGACTTCAAAGAACTCCTGGTCTGGTGAGGGAGACAGAGAAAGAGACAGGGATTATAGTGGCTTTGGGACAGGAGAGAAGAGGATATTTTAAAAATGCATGCATGTCTCAATTTCCTTGTTTATCAAATGTGGATAATAATACTTCACTCACGGGGTTGCTCCGAGCATGCTATCTGGTGGTGTTTGGCTAGTTAGCATTTGTTGAATTTAAAATGTGTTGATGTAGAATAAACAAGACTTGGAACCAAAAAAAACAGGGCGTAAGAGAGGAGAAAAGTAGAGGATGACTCCTACGTTCCTTGTAGCCTAAGCAATGACTGGGTTGGTAGTGGTGCTGGGTGCCAGAGGAAGAGAAGAAGAAGAAGGGTCGGGGCAAGATGTTGAAACCACTATTGGACTCACTGAGTTGTGAGGCAGGCGGCAGGGAAGGGGTGTCCAACAAGGACAGGTTAAAGTGTCCAAATTGCGGGACACTGAGCTCGAGACAGAGACTAGTGAGTTAAAAGAACATGGCTCAGGCATAGCTGAGATTTATAGAGTGAAAAGAAGAAGTTTGGAATCTATGCTAGCATTTAAAGGGCAGTAGGAGGAAGAGGAGTTCAGGACCACAAAACAGATATCACATGGGAGGAAGAGGAGGAGCAGAGAGTATTATCACAGAGGCTAAGGGAAGAGGGTGTTCCAGGAGCCAGGCAAGGGTCCGCAGGGCCAGATGTTTCAGGTAGGAGGAGAGCAAGTTCACTGGGATTGGGATTGGCACCTGAATTTATTGGCATCTTTATCAAGAGTGATGGGACAGAAGCCAGGCCACAGTGAGCCGAGAAGATAATGGAATGAGAGTGTATCCATTGTTTGGTAGTAAAGGAAGGGCGAGGGTTTGAATGATAGCTTATGGAGAGGTAAGCCCATTTCACCTCCACCCACTTCACTGAAGACCCACACAAATATTTATAGACTAACACACAATTACAATCTACCAACATTCTCAGACAGACTCACACATGTCCAAGCTCATAAACATACTCTCACAAACAAGCACACTCATACACTCCCACATAGGCTCATGGTACACATATGCATGCACACACATGCACACACACTGACACTCACAGAGGCCCAAGTGCTCCTATGCAAAATTAAGCAGAGAATTTTCCAGCCTAAGAGAAGTTGAATTGGCTCAATATCCATGGAGCCGGGGAGGGTGCCTCTGTTAACAAGTAATTTCCCTGGCGACCTGCATCTTTGCTCCAGGAGAATCAATCTGTCTGGAGCTGAGGTAGGAAGGCAGAGAGAGGAGTAGGTTTGGAAGAACAGACCTCTCCTCTCTCCCTCTTGGCCTGACTCTCCCCAGATGCCCAGGGATCTTCACTCACACCCTTGAGCAGAAGCTGGGGATCCTCTGAGCCACAGTTCCTGACCTTGGAGACCCCTCATCCCCCAGGCCAAAGCCATAGTCATCAAAGTCGTCTCTGAGGATATCTGCACAAACTCAGCTGCCTTAAGCCCTTTTCTTCTCTCCTCCTGCTTTTCCTGCTGCATTCCAAACAGGTGAGCAGTGTGCAGATGGGTCCCCACTTGGGTGATGAAAATATTGAGTTTGGGGAAAGCAAAAGCTTTATCCAAGGAGTGGCACATGTTGGTTGTTCTTTCACGAGGATCTCAGCCTTTCACAAATTCCCCACAGGTTCCCTGCCATTCCCCATAACAGCTGCTTCAACCCCTCTTGTCAAGCTCCCGTCTCCACACCTCCTGGCGTCACTCAGCACACAGTCTCACCTCTTTCTTTACAGAGAACATAAATAGATTAGGGACCCTCAGCAGCAGAAGCTTTTAACTTCCTAACCCCCTCCAGTAGAAACCTACTGGTGTTTGTCACATTCTTACCTTCCTTGATCTCAGAAGAAGTGTCCAGGGCTACTTGCTCACTGACACTCTACATCCCACCCCTCTCACCTTGTCTGGAAACTCACTCTATCAGCGATTTAACTTTCTTTCTCTTGTATCTTCCGTCTCTTGCTCCATACTACTGCAGTCCCCAACCCCCTGGATGGACCACAGGCTGGTACCTATCTATCCATGGTCTGTTAGGAACTGGGCACACAGAAGGAGGTGAGCAGCAGGTGAGCTAGGGAAGCTTCATCTGTATTTACAGCCGCACCCCATCATTGCATCACAGCCTGAGTTCCACCTCCTCTTAGGTCAGTGGAGGCATTAGATTCTCATAGAAGTGTGAACTCTGCTGTAAATTACACATGCGGGGGATGTAAGTTGCATGCTCCTTATGAGAATCTCATGCCTGATGATTTGAAGTAGAGCTGAGGCAGTGATGCTAGTTCTAGGGAACAGCTGCAAATACAGAGCATCATTAGCAGAAAGCTTTGACCAGACAAAGACCATAATAAACGACTTGCTTGCAGACTTATCAAAACCATCCCCCACCACCCACTATCCATGGAAAAAATTGTCTTCCATGAAACTAGTCCCTGGTGCCAAAATAGGTTGAGGAGGACCCACTGCTCTGCTAGATCCACCCCTTTACATAAATATGGTTATCTCTCTTTCACCTTCAAAATAGGCATCAGGCTTGGCACCTGTGGCTCAAGAGGCTAAGGCGCCAGCCACATATACCTGAGCTGGCGGGTTCGAATCCAGCCCGGACCCGCCAAACAACAATGATGGCTGCAACCAAAAAATAGCCAGGCGTTGTGGCAGGTGCCTATGGTCCCAGCTACTTGGGAGGCGGAGGCAGGAGAATCACTTGAGCCCAGGAGTTAGAGGTTGTTGTGAGCTGTGATGCCACAGCACTCTACCCAGGGCAACAGCTTGAGGCTTTATCTCAAAATAAATAAATAAATAAATAAAATCCTATTAAAAATAATAATAATAATAAGTTCTTCAGCCAGGCATGGTGGCTCATGCCCTGTAATCCTAGCACTCAGGGAGGCTGAAGCAGGAGGATTGCTTGAGGCCAGGAGTTCAACACCAGCCTGAGCAGGAACAAGACCCCGTCTCCACAAAAAAATAGAAATATTAGGTGGGCATAGTGTTGAGTACCTATAGCCTCAGCTACTCAAGAGGCTGAGGCAAGAGGATCACTTGAGCCCAAGAGTTGGAGGCTGTAGTGAGCTATGTAGTGAGCTATGTAGTGAGCATGAGCCACCTGGCCAGACCTAAATCTTAATCTTGACACTCAATTGCCCATTTTTACTATGGGGTGGGCTTAAGGGGAAATGCTAATGTGCAGAGGAGATGGGGAGCCTATCGGTAGTTCCCACACTTCACATCCCCATGGCACCCATCCTGTGTGTGCTGACAGTTTGACAACTTGCACAGCAGCTGGTTTGCTTGGAGGAGATCTCCCTTAATTAAAATAGCACGAAGGGAGAGTAGTGCAAATCATGTCAGCAGGTAATTAATCGAGGGGGCGGGGGCCCAGGCGCAGCCCAGCTTCACTCATTGCCCTCAGCCCAAAGCTGCCACTTTGTCCTTCTGACGATGACCTCCTGCCTGCCTGCCCATCTCCATGGATAGGGATGGACAACCTGTCCTCTGGGGTCAGACTCTGGACTACTACTCTCACAAAGCTCTGGATGCCCAGACTTCTGTGAACTGCTTCTGTCTCCCAGGAGATCCAGGAGGCCAGGACAGCCATAGGTGAGCCATTCCCGGGACCTGTGGCTTTGGGGCATCATCTCTGAGGAAGTGGCAATCCCTGCCTACATCTGCTTCATCAAGTTGTCTTTCAAGAGCTGCTGTCTCATGCCCCAGGGCAGGATCTTGAATTGGTCTTCCTCCAGATCCAGTGTATTGGGATGAACTGGACTCAAACCCACCCGCTAGTGCCTCTGCCCACGCCTTGGCCTTGCCTTCCTGCTGGACCCACAGCCCTGTCCTGAAGCTCATTGCTTTGCTAGGATCCTGACCTCCCTCCTTCCTGTCCCTTCTCTCATTTCATTATCACCATACCTACGAGAAAGGATAGTTCTCCATTTTACAGATGAACAAACTGACATTCAGAGCAGTGAAGTGCTTGTCCAAAGACAACAGAAGTTTTCTTTTCTCTGTTAAGGGACTGTGTTCTTTTGGAAGCTGTTGTCTCGGCTATAACTTACTTTTCTGTTTCTAATAAACTTTTTATTTTGGAATAATTTCAAATTTATAAAAAAAAAAGTTATAAAGATGGAACTACAGAAAGTTCCCCAATCTCTCACTCAATTTCCCCATTGTTAACATTTTATATTACCATGGTACATTTGTCAAAACTAAGAATCTGACATTGAATACATTGTTTGTTTGTTTGTTTTTGAATGTCACTCTGGATAGAGTGCCATGGTGTCACAGCTCACAGCAACCTCAAACTCTTGGGCTTAGGCGATTCTCTTGCCTCAGCCTCCCAAGTAGCTGGGACTACGGCACCCATCACAATGCCTGGCTATTATTTTGGTTGCAGTTGTCATTGTTGTTTTAGCTGTCCCAGGCTGGGTTCGAACCCGCCCAGTCTCCGTGTACGTGGCCAGCGCCCTACACACTGTACTATGGGCACCGCCTGAATACTTGGTTTTTGAATCAAGACATTTTTCTCCCTGGGGGATGAGTTCCAGATTTCTCCCTTCTCCATCCACTGCATCCCTACTTTGCCTTATATCTCCTCCCCAACAGAAAACAGAAAGACCATCCGAGGAGGACCAGCTACACAACCAGAGGCTGCGATTCCTACTCAGTGTGACTCATCAAATTCCTCTTATATAAGCATCCACAGGTACCTCCTGCTGCCCATAAACTCTCCCCTACCCACTGATCTATTCACTAAATCCATCATTAACTCTTATAGGCCCCCAACCAATGTCAACTCCAACCTCAAAGCTCTCAATCAGATTCAGTTCAGCAAATATTTATTGATAACACAGAAATGACTCCAATCCAGTCCCTGACCTACAGCTGCTCCCGTCCTTTGGAGGAAATAAACACCTCTGTTTATGATTAAAACAGTATGTGGTAAGTAAAGCAGTATAACATAGTAGTGAAAAATCTGGGTGTGGTATCTCATGCCTATAATCCCAGCACTTTGGGGGGCCCAGGTAGGAGAATTGCTTGAGGCCAGAAGTTAAAGACTAACCTGGGCAAGAGTGAGACCCTGTCTCTACAAAAAATAGAAAAATTAGCCAGGCAGGGTTGTGTGAACCTGTAGTCCCAGCTACTCAGGAGGCTGAAGGAGGAGGATCCCTTGAGCCCAGGAGTTTGAGGTTGCTGTGAGTTATGATGATGTCACTGCCCTCTACCCCAGGAGGCAGAGTGAGATCTTGTCTCAAAGAAACAAAACTAACAAACAACAAAAAACAATACTGAAAAGCTTGAGGTCTTCAATCAGCAAGCTGTGTGACTTTGGCTAGGTGACTTTAGTTTCCATAACTTTAGTTTTCTCACCTCTAAGGTAAGCATAATAGTAAAACCTACTTTATAAAGTGTGTATGGTTTGGCGCCTGTAGCTCAAGCTGCTAAGGCGCCAGCCACATACACCTGAGCTGGTGGGTTCGAATTCAGCCCCGTCCTGCCAAACAACAATGACAACTACAACCAAAAAATAACTGGGCATTGTTGCAGGCACCTATAGTCCCAGCTACTTGGGAGGCTGAGGCTAGAGAATTGCTTGAGCCCAGGAGTTGGAGGTTGCTGTGAGCTGTGATGCTACAGCACTCTACCCAGGGTGACAGCTTGAGGCTCTATCTCCAAAAACATAAAAATAAAAAATAAATAAAGTGTGTATGATTACTTTATTTTATTAAAAAATCATCCAGGTACAGTGGCTCATACCTATAATCCTAGCACTCTGGAAAGCCAAGGTGGGCGAATTGCTTGAGCTCAAGGAGTTCAAGACCAGCCTGAGCAACAGTGAGACCCTCTTTCTTGTGGGAGGATTGCTTATACCTGTCTCTACTAAAAATAGAAAAAACTAGCCAGGCATGATGGTGCATACTTGTAGCCCCAGCTACTCAGGAGCCTGAGGCCAGAGTATGGCTTGAGGCCAGGAGTTTCAGGTTGCTGTGAGCTATGGTGCCACAGTACTCTACCCAGTGTGACAGAGTGAGACTTGGTATAAAAAAAAAAAAAAAAAAATCAATACTTATCACTTATTAGTAGTTACTGTCTTCCAGGTATTATGCCCATTGTTTTGCCTTAGTTTGGTCAAGGTTTACAAGACTAACTTGCTTTTATAGTCAAGGCTAGAGATGATGGTGGCCTGAAATAAGGCAATGACTTAGGGGTGGAGAGAGGTATGAAACACATTTTAGAATTACAACAGACAGATGGTGGTAACTTACTGGATTCAGGAAGAGTAAGGAGTTGAGAATGTCCAGAGGTCTAGGCTGGGCCCCTGCATAGGTGCTGTGCCATTATAACTGTAGGGAACCTGGAGGAGCAGATTTCAGGAAGACAGTGGATTTAGTTTAAGTATTATGTGTTTAAGGAGTCTTTGGGACATTCAAATGGAGATGTCCAGCAGATGGGTGCATATATGGGCCCCAAGCCAAGAATAGAGATAGATCTTTTGAGGCATCACTTTATAAATGATAATTAAAAACATTTGTGTGGATATGATTGTCCAAGTAGAGTCAGGGGAAAAAAAGACAGAATTCAAGGGAATAATGATATTTACTAATTTAATAGAAAAGAGGAATTTTTAAAGAAGATTTAAGCTCTTTTTAAGTATTTAGGAACATTTGTAACCTTATTGCTTCTTGCATCCCACTTTTTCTTTCTGGGTTTAATTTCTTTCTTACTGAAGTACATCAGTACATCCGTTCCTTTGGCACAGATCTCTGTGTTTTTATGTCACTGAAATAACTTTATTTTACCCTCATCTTTCTGTGATAGGTGAGCTGTGTATAAATCTATCTGTGCATAGACAATTATTTTCTCTTAACACATTGAAGATATCATTCCACTGTCCTCTAACATCTATTGTTACTGTTGAGAAATCTGCTGTTAGTCTGATTGCTATTGCTTTATGCATAATGTATCTTTTCTTTTTTCTTGTTTTTTCTTTTGCAGTTTCTGGCCGGGGCTGGGTTTGAACCCGCCACCTCCAGCATATGGGGCTGGCGCCCTACTCCTTTGAGCCACAGGCACTGCCCAATGTATCTTTTCTTTTTAGTAGCATTTAGATTTCTATTTTTCCTTAATATTCTGTACTTTCACTGTGATGTTCTAGGTGTGATTATATTTTAATTTATCCTACTTAGAACAGCATGTTTATTTTTAATCTAAGAATTCATGTCATTCATCAATTCTGAGACTTATGACCCTTATCCTCCTAATACTGTATTTCCTTCATTCTCTTTGTTCTCTCCTTCCGAAATTGCTACTAGGTGTATTTTGAAGTGCATCATCCTATTATTTGAGTCTCTTAACTTTTTTCTCTAGTTCTTTCTCTTATGCTACATCCTAAGTTATTTCTACATCTCTCTCCATTAGAATTCAACAATTCTTCTTCAGTTATGTCTAGTTAATTGATTCACTCATACATTGAATTCGTTTTTCAAAGTGTACATTTTTTAATTTTAGAATTTATTTCAGATTCACCTGTTAATTTTTATAATGACTTATTTGTCTTATGTGTTTTATAAAATATTTTCTTCCCTATTTGAAAATTTAAAAGTAAAAAAAAAACAAAACAAAAAACCCTAGACTGTATAGGAGAAAGAGAACTAGGGCAGAAGATTCAATAAGGCTTGTCCTTACACACACACACACACAAAAAAAAAAAAAAAAAAAAAAATTAAAAGCTATATTACAATCCTGAACAAAATAATAGCAAACTGGACCCAATAGCAAGTTAAAAGTATCATACACCATATCCAAGTGGGATTTAATCTTGAAATCCAAGGATGGTCCAACATATGAAAATCAATTAATGTAATATACCACATTAACAGAATAAAGGCCATGCACGGTGGCTCATTCCTGTCATTCTAGCACTCTGGAAGGCCAGCCTGAACAGGAGTGAGAGCCTGTCTCTACTAAAAAGAAAGAAAGAAAGAAAAACTCTCCAGGCTTTGTGGAGGCCACCTGTAATCCCAGTTTCTTGCACCTACTTGGGAGGCTGAGGAAAAAGGATTGCTTGAGCCCAAGAGTTTGAGTTGCTGTGAGGTATGACGCCATTGTAGTTTATTCAGGGTGACAGTGAAACCCTGTCTTAAAACAAAACAAAACAAAATAAAGAATAAAAATCACATGATTGTCTCAATAGATGCAGAAGAAGTATTTGAAAAAATTCAAGAGGCTGGGCATGGTGGCTCATGCCTGTAATCCTAGCACTCTGGGAGGCTGAGGCGGGTGGATTGCTTGAGCTCAAGAATTCAAGACCAGGCAGTGCCTATAGCTCAGTGGGTAGGGTGCTGGCCACATACACCCAGGCTGGCAGGTTGGAATCCCGCCCAGGCCAGCTAAACAAACTGCAACCAAAAAAAAAAAAAAAATAGCCAGAACATTGTAGTGGGCACCTATAATCCCAGCTACTTGAAAGACCGAGGCAAGAGAATTGCTTAAGCCCAAGAGTTTGAGGTTGCTGTGAGCTGTGACACCATAGCAGTCTACTGAGGGCAACATAGTGAGCCACTGTCTCAAAAAAAAAAAAAAAAAAAAAAAAATCCAAGACCAACCTGAGCAAGAGTGAGATTCCATCTCTACTAAAAATAGAAAAACTAGCCATTCAGCCTCCTGTAGTCCCAGCTACTCGGAAGACTGAGGAAAGAGGATTGCTTGAGCCCAGGAGTTGGAGTTTGCTGTGAGCTGTGACACCATGACACTACAGGCACTTGCCACCACGTCTGGCTACTTTTTCTATTTTTAGTAGAGATGGACTCTTGCTCTTGCTCAGGCTGGTTTCCAGCTCCTGAGCTCAAGCAGTTCACCCACTTTAGCCTTCCAGAGTGCTAAGATTACAGGGATGAGCCACCTCACTCAGCCCAAAAACTATAAAATGTTAATGAAAGAAATTAAACAAGACACAAACAAATGGAAAGACACCGTGTTCATGGATTGGAAAACTTAATAGAATTAAAACTTCCAGAGAAATCTATAGATTTAATGCAATCCCTATCAAAATCCCAAATGGTTTGGGCTCTGCACCTGTAGCTCAGCGGCTAGAATGCCAGCCACGTACACCAGAGCTGGCAGGTTCAAACCCAGCCTGGGCCTGCCAAACAACAATAGAAACTACAACCAAAAAAAAAAATAGCTGGGCATTGTGGTGGGTGCCCATAGTCCCATCTACTTGGGAGGCTGAGGCAAGAGAATTACTTAGGCCCAAGAGTTTGAGGTTGCTGTGAGCTGTGACACCACAACAGTACCGAGGATTACAGGCATGAGCCATCATGCCTGACTGTTGTGTAAAATTCGTCTTCTGGGAAATTTTCTTTTATAGGATTCTATGAATGGCTTAGCTTGTGAAGTAATAACTGTAACTTGCTTCTGGCCAATGTGGTTCACTGACTCTGGACCAATTTTTTTCTTGGGCTAGGACTATTTTGAGGTTAGGATTTCTATATCAGGAAGGCAGTGAGAAATTTTAGCTTTCTACTCACACTGTCCTCAGGCCAGAGTTTCTGACATCACAGGATTAACATGAATACCTCTCATGGTTTGAACTGAGTGGCCCATTTCCACTTCTGTCCATATCTAACCCAAATTAACCTGCCTCCCATTTTTTTGCAGGGAGGGTGGTTCTAGCCTGTAGTCTTGACTTAGATCCAGACATCTAATATTAAAAACCAAGCCCCAAGCCCCAAGACCTTCATGGGCTTCATGGCCTCAGCTCCTGCTCACCACTGAAGAAATGCACAGTGCTATTTTGGCATCTGAAAATCTGAAATTTGGCAGCGCCTGTAGCTCAGTGGGTAGGGCGCCAGCTACATACGCTGAGGCTGGTGGGTTCGAACCCACCCCAGGCCAGCTAAAACAACAATGACAGCTGCAACAACAAAAAATACCTGGGCGTTGTGGCTGGTACCTGTAGTCCCAGCTACTTGGGAGGCTGAGGCAAGAGAATCACTTGTGCCCAAGAGCCTGAGGTTGCTGTGAACTGTGACATCACAGCACTCTACCCAGGGCAATAGCCTGAGACTCTGTCTGAAAAAATAAAAATAATAAAAGAAAAGAAAAGAAAATCTGAAATTTTACCCTTCTTACTTTCAAGCTCAGATATACATTCTTTTTTCATTTAAAAAAAAAAAAAAAAAAGAACCTAAAACCTCTATCCTGCATCTCTATGTGTTTGGAACAAAATACCAGTTCAGTCTGCCATCTTAAACAGAAATGCTAGGAAGAAATTATGGTAAATGTATGATGAGAACAAGGACACATAAATGTCCCTGAAGACAAGAGAGAAAGTTTAAAAAAGAGAATCACAAGTATCATATCAAAAAGTTCTATTGGCTCAGTGAGTAGGGTGCCAGCCCCGTATACCAAGGGTGGCAGGTTAAAACCTGGCCCTGGCCAAACTGCAACAAAAAATAGCCGGGCGTTGTGATGGGCGCCTGTAGTCCCAGCTACTTGGGAGGCTGAGACAAGAGAATGGCCTAAGGCCAAGAGGTGGAGGTTGCTGTGAGCTGTGATAGCCACAGCATTCTACCAAGGGCAACTAAGTGAGACTCTGTCTTGAAAAATTCTATTGTAGACAAGTAAAGTAAGAACTAATTGGACACCGTTAAATTTGAAAATGTGGAGGGACTCAACTGCCCTGATGAGAGCTGTTTTGCAGAGTAGTGGGGAGGGGGATGAGCAGAGGCTTGACTGCAGTGAGCTGAAAGCAAAGGGAGGCAGGAGGGACCCTCCTCTGACTGTGACTTTGTAGAGAGGAGGCTTGGCCTGGGGGTGATAGGAGGCAGGAGGGACCCTCCTCTGACTGTGACTTTGTGGAGAGGAGGCTTGGCCTGGGGGTGATAGGACAAAGGGTATGGGGAGGAGGAGTCTGCGGGTTGAGGGAAGAGTCAAGAAAAGGAAAAAAAAAAAGAGGATATCACACAAAAGCTAGAAAAGGCAAGGGCCAAATGCAAGCGAATTTGCTGGTCTTTCTCAGGCAAAAATCAGAATCTGGAAGGAAAGGAGGAGGATGGCCACAGCAGAAAGATCATTTGCATTGGAGTTCGCATCAGTGGCTCCGTGGAGTCTGAGGAGGAGCAGAAGATCTAGGAGGTTGGGGAGGGAGAGTAGGAGAGAGAGTATCACTGGGCACCTATTGAGGGCAAGATGGCTGAATCCCTCCCACAGCCCTCAGAGGGCGAGCCTGGCAGGTTCTAGTCAGGCTGCAGGAGGCCAAGGGTGGGAGAATCTGGGTGTTAGTGAGAAGGCGCGGCCAGCACAGATGGGGTCGGATGGAGAGAAGGACATAGGTGCCAACCATCCTGGCGCAGAGAATAGAAGCAGGAGCAGGAGTTTGGGCCGAAGTAAAGGTTTCCAAAAGCGGAGCGTGGAGAATTTTGCTTGTATGTAAATTATTTCATGGTTTTATTTGACTGGGGCTTGATCTGTAACCGAAGAGTAAATGAACACATAATAGATAGAATAGATCAAGGGCGGTGCCTGTGGCTCAAAGGACTAGGGCGCTGGCCCCATATGCCAGAGGTGGCAGGTTCAAACCCAGCCCCGGCCAAAAACTGCAAAAAAAAAAAAAAAAAAATAGATCAAAGAAAAACACAGGAAGAGAGAGGGAGAAGTGGTGCAGAGATAGGCAGGTGGCAAGGGGAACTGGTGAGTATAAGAGCAACAGGACATTGCCTGTGGCTCAGGGGGCAGGGCACCGGTGCGGCCAAACTGCTGCAACAAAAAAATAGCCGGGCGTAGTGTTGGGCGCCTGTAGTCCCAGCTATTCAGGAGGCTGAGGCAAGGGAATCACCTAAGCCCAGGAGTTGGAGGTTGCTATGAGCTGTGCGACGCCACAGCACTCTACAGTGGGTGATAAAGTGAAACTCTGTCTCTACAAAAAAAAAAAAAAAAAGCAACAGGACAGACAGACTTGCTCTTCCCTACACTTGATCCTTCTGGACTCGGCCCTCTTCTCTGCAATCCTCCTCTTTCCTCCCTCTGTCTCCTCGTCCTGTTATCTAGGAGCTTGAGCCAAGGTTGGAGTGGAGCTAAGGGTTACTTTGTGAGGGGCTGCTGCTGAGGCTGACACTGGGGTGCAGAGAGCAGCTCCGGGGGGGCTGGGCTGCTGCATGCAGCTGAAACAGGCGGCAGGAGGCCAGGGGGATGAGGGAGACACAGAGGCAGAGTGCTCTAGGCATGGAAGCTGCAGACATGTGAGAGACAGAGACTTAATGACAGGCCCGGGGTCCACCTGCACAGATGAGCAGGGCTAGCAGGTGGGAGCTGTGGGGAAATTGGAAAAGGGACATGTTCATTTTTCAGCACACTTTTCTCTCTTTACACACACACACACCTTTAATAAAGAGCCAGAGGCTGCCTGTGTTCTGGTTCTCACTCCATTTCTACAAAGGAGCCCTGGGACAGAGGTTGTGAAGGCAGGGAAAGAGGGGAAGGATGGGGTTTGCTTTCTCCTGTGGGCCTCACAGCTGTCTACACACATGCCCGGGAGACACCCAGGCAGCCCTGCCGGCTCAGGCTCGCTAGGAGTGTGGTGGGAAGGGGAGGAGAAGCAAGAACAAGGCCAGGAGGCTGACCGGGGCCCCACACGAGCAGGTCCTCCTCCAGAACACTGAGCCTAACCACAGCCTGGGAAGACTCCGCAGTGCTCGCCGCCGCCACCACCCCAATGCCCCATCACATACAGGGCCACAGGAACCTCCCTGAGCCCAGAGCCATTAACTCCCGTGCTGGGTTCCATTGCCACAAACTGGGACAATGGGAGCAGGGCTTAGCCAAACCACTGGGCCAGGGAGGGACTAGACTGCCTCTGAGGTCAGCATCTTAGAACCCCACCCCAGCCCTCAGAGCCCACTGTAAATATCACATCTAGTAGGTGTGGTGGCTCACGCCTGTAATCCCAGCACTCTGGGAGGCCATGTTGGGCGGATTGCTTGAGCTCACGAGTTTGAGACCAGCCTGAGCAAGAGTGACACTCTGTCTACAAAAAAATAGCCGGATAGCCAGGCATTGTGGTGAGCGCCTGTAATCACAGCTACTTGGGAGGCTGAGGCAGGAGCATTACTTGAGCCCAAGAGTTTGAGGTTGCTGTGAGCTATGACACCACAGGACTTTCCCGAGGGCAACAAAGTGAGACTCTATCCCAAAAAAAACAAAACAAAACAAAAAAAGAAGCTACCAAGCAAATTGTCAGATTTTCAACCCAGACCAACTCTGATTAGACAAAAGACCTACCTATTCTCTGAAATAAGCAACTGCAGACCTTAAGCCAGTCTCAGCCAGCTTCAGAGATCACTGGTGAATTGTCTTTGTGTCCTATAGTTCACCTTGGCATGTAAAGAGCAAAATTCCACCTCATGGTTTTTTTTTTTAGAGACCTAGTCTCATTTTGTCACCCTCGGTAGGGAGCTGTGACGTCACAGCTCACAGCAACCTCCAACTCTTGGGCTTAAGTGATCCTCTTGTCTCAGCCTCCAGAGTAGCTGGGACTACAGGCACCTGCCACAACAACTGGCTATTGTTTGTTGCAGTTTGGCCGGGGCAGGGTTTGAACCCATCACCCTCGGCATATGGGGCCAGTGTCCTACTCACTGAGCCACAGGCACCGCCCTTGCCACCTCATTTTAATGCTCAAACTCCACCCCAAAGTTAACATGAGATGTGTATGTTACATATATGTTTACCCATTATTTGTGTGCTCACCTCCCCTCATAAATATGTACAACTTCCCCCCAAAACCTGCTGAATATGTATAGACTCTATTGTATAACACAGGCCCTATAAAAACCAATCCGCCCTTTCCCTCTTTGAAGAGAGAGCACCTTAGGTATATGGCAGAGATCACCTTTTCCCAGATTGCAAATGGATTTCTCCAGTAAAACTTTCCTTTCTACTATTCAGCCGTCCTGCTGGTCTTTGGACAACATCTACCCCACCCCTGCTCACTCTACTCTGGCCCTGCTCACTGTTAACACTTCTGTCTTTTGGAAAGCATGCTCCAAACTCCTCTGTTGGACCATGTTCCCCTACTAGACACATACCTTTTTCCTGACATACATTACATTTCTTTGTAACTGCTTTTCTTTAAAAATAAATAAATAAATACATAACCCAAAACCGTTTTTATTATGGAAAAATTCAAACATAAGGGGGAAAAAAGTATTCTCATCACCCAACTTCAACAATTATCAACCCACAGCCAATCTGGTTTCACCTAACCCCCCAACTTAACTCCACTCCTCCTGTCTTATTTTTAAACAATAAAACAGATTGTTTTATTTCATCTGTAAATGTTTTATTTAGCAAGTGTCTCTAAATGATAAGGGCTTTAAAAATCATAGTTACAATATCATTATCATACTTTTAGGAGGCCAATTATAATTGGGTTTTTTCTCTTTTTTCAACTTCTTATTTCGAAAAATTCCACAACTATAAAATGTTGCAAGAAAAGGCCTTAAAACTCTCATCAAGGGGTGGTGCCTGTGGCTCAAAGGAGTGGGGAGCTAGCCCCCTATACCAGAGGTGGCGGGTTCAAACCCAGCCCAGGCCAAAACTGAAAAAAACAAAACAAACAAACAAAAAAACCTCTCATCAAATTCACCTATTGTTAACATTTTGCTGCATTTGTCCTCTGAACCTTCTGAGAGTCAAATGAAAATATCCTTATCTTTTTTTTACCTCTAAACATTTCCACAGATATTTTCCCTAAAACAAGGATATTCTTCTATGCAGTCATAATGATCACAGGAAATTTAAAATCAAACAATGAAATATCTATAATATAATCCATATATATTTTTTTTTTTTTGCCAAATGTCTCAGTGAAGTCCTTTACAGAAATGTTTTCCAACTTGGGAGGCTGGGTGGGTGGATCACCTGAGTCATGAGTTCAAGACCAACCTGAGCAAGAGCAAGATCCCATCTCTAAAAAATAGCCGGGCACTATGGTGGGCACCTGTAGTCCCAGCTACCTGGGAGGCTGAGGCAAGAGAAGCACTTAAATCCAAGAGTTTGATGTTGCTGTGAGCTAAGATGCCATAGCACTCTACCAAGAGTGACCAAGTGAGACTCGGTCTAAAAAAAGAAAGGAAGGAAGGAAGGAAGGAAGGAAGCTTTTTTCCAAGGCAGTATCCAATGTAGAATCATGCATTGCACGTAGTTGTTCTGTCTCTTTAGTTCCCTCTAATCTGGAGCAGTTCATTCCTCTCCAGGGAATGCATCTTTCTGAAGAACACCTGCCAGCTGTTTTGTAGCTTGACCCTGAACATACGTTTACCTGATGGTTTCTGTGTTCCTGGCAAGAATGATACCTGATAGGTAAAAACTGAAGAAAGAATCAGAACAGAACAGTGGAGAGCAAAGTATTACAAAGGTGGCATTGTTTATTTTTACAATTGGGTGCAAGTGGGCTAAAATCTAAAAGATGTTCACAGGAGTTTAGAGAGGAGACTGGGGTCTTATATAGCTGACCAAAGGGGAGCTGGTGAGCGAGTTTCTATCAAAGATCACCAAACTATGCTGGACATAGTGGCTCGTGCCTGTAACACTAACATTCCAGGACATCGAGGCAGGTGGATTGCTTGAGCTCAGGAGATCAAGACCAGCCTGAGCAAAAGCAAGACCCCGTCTCTAAAAATAGCCAGGCATTGTGGTAAGCACCTGTAGTCCCAGCTACTTGGGAGGCTGAGGCAAGAGGATCGCTTGAACCAAGGGTTTGAAGTTGCTGTGAGCTATGATGCCAGAAAACTCTAACCCTGGACTACTGAGTGAGATGCTGTCTTAAAAAAAAAAAAAAAAGGACCAGGGTGGCGCCTGTGGCTCAGTGAGTAGGGTGGCGGGTTCAGACCCAGTCCTGGCAGAACTTCAACGAAAAAGTAGCCGGGCATTGTGGCGGGTGCCTGTAGTCCCAGCTGCTGGGGAGGCTGAGGCAGGAGAATCGCGGAAACCCAAGAGCTGGAGGTTGCTGTGAGTCCTGTGACATCACAGCACTCTACCAAGGGAGGTAAAGTGAGACTCTGTCTCTACAAAAAAAAAAAAAAAGGACCACCAAACTGTTGTTCTCATCAGGATGTTAAAGACGTTATCTCATCAGTGGGACTATCCTGGCAGGGGGTTGTTTTGTCTTTGAGACGAGTCTCACTTTGTGGCCCTGGTGGCCCTGGGCAGAATGCCCTGGCATCATAACTCACAGCAATCTCAAACCCTTGGTTCAAGTGATCCTCTTGTTTCAGCTATTTTGTGATCCTCTTGTTTCACCCAGCTATGTTTTAGAGATGGGATCTCACTCTTGCTCAGGCCATCCACCTGCCTCAGCCTCCCAAAGTGCTGGGATTACAGGCGTGAGCACAGCCTGGCAGGTTCCTCTCATCAGAGTGTCAGCGTATTTCCTTTAGGGATGGTTCTGTTATTGGGTCCGGTTTGTAACTGCGCTGGATGAGACTGCAGCATGTCTCTCTTATCTGAGTTATGTCCACCTGTAACAGAGTCTCTCAGAATGGCTTTTTAAGGTGGAATTAGTTTGGCCAACCTAACAGTAGCTAGGTGGCTGGGTATCCTCAGGGCTTCCTATCAGGAAGAGGATGTCCATTTGCCTCATTATAATACTGATTTTGATTGTTTGATTAAGGTGTCCTTAAGTTGTTTTTCTTTTATATGCTGATCTTTATTTATTTATTTTTTGAGACAGGGTCCCACTCTGTTGCCCAGTTAGAGTGCAATGGCATCATCATAACTCACAGCCACCTCAAATTTCTGGGCTCAAGTGATCCTCCTGCCTCAGCCTCCCAAGTAGCTGGGAGTGCAGATATGTGCCACCATGCCCAGCTAATTTTTCTATTTTTTGTAGAGACTGGGTTTCACTGTGTTGCTCAGGCATGTCTTAAAGCAATCCTCACGCCTCAACCTTCCAAAGTGCCCATAATTGCTTTTTAAATTTTAAATGGTCTGAGGCTTTTTCCTGCTAGACTGTGAGCTTGATGAGGGCAGAAGTCATGTCCATTTTTCTCCATCTTTGCATCCTCCAAACATAGGAGGTTTGAACTAGAAAGTCATAGGCATCAGGCATGAGCTGGTTGTTGCCTTTCCCTCTGTTCAGCCTCACAGCAGCCTCGGGAAGAACTCATTGAAATTTCAGACCAGGAAAAGGAGGCTGAGAAAGGGGCAGGCTCCACACAAAATGCTACTTTCTCAAACTTTTCCTGCCTTAGCTGTTCCCTAAGATTCTCCCTTTGGATGGCACCTGGGAAAAGCCTCCTTATTGCCCCCTACATCCTCCCAAAATAATGATTTCAATGGAAACAGAGAAATTCCCAAAAAGAAGGAATGCAAAGCACATTAGCTGTCCAGAGCCTAGGGGCTGGGGGAGGGGGTGGGAGGCCCTATTTGCATTTTTCCCATTAACAAGCTGGAGTTGAGCTAGCTTGCCTGGGGAGATAATTTGAGAGGAAAATCTTTGCATATTTTATTTAAAAGCACGCTGCATTAGGCGGGTAATAATGCCGAGTGTAGCGATTAGGTGAGGCCTGCAGGGGGCGGGGGTGGGGTCCTTTCCCTCCCTTATACCCAAGCACTGCAAGTCCCCTTCAATCCTGGGAACCAGCCTCCTTAAAGGAACAGCCTCCTTAGGTCTCACAGACAGGTTGAGGCTCAATCTTCAGTAACTTCATACTTTCTTGCTAAGGAAGAAGGATAGAAGGACAATAGAAAGGGGATGAGTGTCCAAAGCTGAGACTCCAGCCTGTGGTTCTAAATGGTGGGGGTGGGGATAAGGGAGCGCGTAGGGAGTTACTGCCCCATAAGGGGCTTTTAAAAATATGAAAGAGGCTCATGCCTATAATCCTAGCACTCTGGGAGGCCAAAGTGGGAAGACCCCTTGAGACCAGGAGTTCAAGACCAACCTGAGCAAGAATGAGACCCTGTCTCTATAAAAAAAATAGAAAAAGTAGGGCAATGCCTGTCGTTCAGTGGGTAAGGCGCTGGCCCCATATACCGAGGGTGGTGGGTTCAAACCCAGCCCCAGGCAAACTGCAACAAAAAATAGCCGGGCGTTGTGGTGGGCGCTTGTAGTCCCAGCTACTTGGGAGGCTGAGGCAAGAGAATCGCCTAAGCTCAGGAGTTGGAGGTTGCTGTGAGTGGTGTGATGCCACGGCATTCTACCCAGGGCGATAAAGTGAGATTCTGTCTCTACCAAAAAAAAAAAAAAAATAGAAAAAGTAGCTGGGCTTAGTGGTGCTTGCCTTTATTTCCAGCTACTGGGGAGGCTGGGGCAGGAGGATTCCTTGAGCCCAGGAATTTGAGGTTGCAGTTAGTTATTACGATGCCACCACATTCTAGCCTGGGTAACAGCAAGATTCTGTCTCAAAAGGGAAAAATAGGCTCGGCGCCCATAGCACAGTGGTTATGGCACCAGCCACATACACCAAGGGTGGCGGGTTTGAACCCGGCCAGGGCCAACTAAACAACAATGACAACAAGGTGCCTGTAGTCCCAGCTGGGGAGACTGAGGGAAGAGAATCGCTTAAGCCCAAGAGTTTGAGGTTGCTGAGAGCTATGATGCCATGGCACTCTACCGAGGAGGACATAGTGAGACTCTGCCAAAAAAAAAAAAAGAGGAGAAAAACAGTGAAAAAAAATATGAAAGAGATGTTTTCATTGTCTCAATAATTGGGTAGGCAGTGCTATTATTGGTATCCCATGTCTAGAGGACAGGGATGCTAATTGGAACCTTGCATTGTTCAAGATGTTGCAGGAAGACAGGCCCAATGGAGAGAAAGAGCACCCAAACACCGTGTTTGTAAGACGAAGGGCTTTATTCATCAGCCGCTTACAGCATAGAACAGTGGTTCTCAACCTTCCTAATACCGTGGCCCTTTAATACAGTTCCTATGGGTCATGACTGCTGGCATAGAAGAATTCAAATTGGCCGTGCCTTCCAACTGTCTTGGTCTTTCCCTTTTTATCTCCAGTCAAAAAGTTCCAACCCATAGGTACCTTTTTCATTAGCCAGTTTGAATCAAGCGGGAGATACTGTTCCAGCCCCCACAGAACTATAAGATTTCACAGAAGTGGAAATTTCCAACTTCCAGGAAGTTAAGTTTACAAATTCCCAAGAGCCGAGTCACCATGAAGAGGACCCTGCAGGTGTATCCTTGTGTTCTCCTTGGGAAGACCTGGTCTCCTAGACCTCACCCTTCTCGGGTATCCTCTCTCAGAGACAGTCCCACTCAAAGAATTATCCAAATGCCAAAGGAGCCAACCCTTCCTGTATACCTGCAAGTGTGGGCATGTGCACACTTGCACACACAAGTCAGTCCTGCCACACTGGATGGTCCTGTAGTTGAATGAGCCAGGTCCTTGCTCTGTCACAAGGTGGTGAGTTTGTACACGTCACTTAACCTTAAACAAGTCACTGTTTTCTCATCTATAAAATAGGCATATGGATGCCTGCCTTTCAGCGTAGTCTCAAGAAAGCAATGGAATAATGGAGGGGAAATGTTCTATTCTACAAATTGTAGAGCTCAGAGCACATACAGGGAATATCATTATAAATGGGGGGGAGGGGGTAGAGCCTTAGTTTGTTAATTTAGTAAAGGGTTCCTGAGGGTTGTAGCCCTTCTCTGGGAGAGGTTTCAAAGGCCATGGTGGCCCTAACCATTCCTGCCTCACTGGCTGAGGGACCATACCCACAAAGTCAACTTCCACAGTTTCTGCTGCTTGACCTTGGCTAGAGCTTTTCCACTGAAAAATAAGGTTGCATTTACTTTATAGCCAAATAACAGTAGTTAAAATGGCTGGAAAAATGTTAAATGCCATGAAGAGGTAAGCTACTAGAAGACCCTGTAAGGTAATTTGTCATTTCAAGATGAGCCTGAAAACTAGTTCTCTCCCTCCACCCCTGCCCTGCCTCAGTCATCTCATCTGTTAAATGGTGACAAATCCATTCTGACTTTATCCCAAAATGCATATGGGCACAGCCATGCACTCATATGTGCTCAGCACACGCACACACTCATCCACACAAGCTGGAAGATTGCATTAGGAATTAGGGGACTATCTAAGTGTCTCTCATAAAAAGATTCATTATGGGGATTAAGACGGTGATTGTACCTAAGGTCTGCTCCCATCTGAGTGAGTCAGGGGGTTGGAATGAATTCAAGGGTAGGGGGGTTTGTGGGTTTTGAAGGCTATATGAGAATTTTACATGCTCCAGGCACAGGAAGCAGAATAGGTAGCTCCTTCTACCTACTCTGGGTAGAAGAGAATGGAGAGTAGTGACCTCCCAGAAATGGAACCCACCTAACGCAACTTCAGTTTACTCAGCTGCAAAGTTGGACCATAGAGAAACTGCCTCATGGGGTGGTTGTGAAGGTGAAATGGGAAGGCTGCCATATATATTGGCCATTCTTCCCTTACTCATATCCCTTTACTGCTCCTGTCTCCACCTGTTCCTGATGACCTGTGCTCAGTCCCCATTCCCATCCCATCTCCTTCCCATCCTGTCCTACAGCATCTGCATTGTTAGTCATTCCATTTTTTTTTAAATTTTTTTATAGAAACAGAGTCTCACTTTATCGCCCTCAGTAGAGTGTCGTGGCGTCACAACTCACAGCAACCTCCAATTCCGGGGCTTAGGAAATTCTTTTGCCTTAGCCTCCCAAGTAGCTGAGACTACAGGCGCCCACCACAATGCCCAGCTGGGTTTTTTTTTGTTTGTTTGTTTGTTTTGCAGTTTTTGGCCTGGGGCGGGCCTCGAACCCACCACACATAGTATATGGGACTGGTGCCCTATTCCCTGAGCCACAGGTGCTGCCCTCAGCTGTTTTTTTTGTTGCAGTTTGGCTGGGGGCCGGGTTTGAACCCACCACCCTCAGTAATGCGGCTGGCGCCCTACTTACTGAGCCACAGGTGCCGCCCACCATTCCATTTTTAGAAATGCTAAAGATAGCCTTTGGGAATACTAGAGGCAGGGCTTCTTTTGGAAAATATCACCAATCTCTTTGGGGTTTTTTGTTATTTTGTTTTGTTTTTGAGACAGGGTCTTGCTCTATCACCTCAAGCTAGAGTACAGTGGTTTAATCACTGCTCACAGTAGACTCAAACTCCTGAGCTCAAGCGATCCTCCTGCCTCAGCCTCTGGACAAGCTGGGACTACCACTACACCTGGCTAATGTCAATCTTGTTAATATGAGCAACTTCTACTCATCTTTTCTCTTGATTTATTAATAATTACAAATAGAGAATCTGTCTCTATAATTTTTTTTTTTTTGAGACAGAGTCTCACTTTGTTGTCCTTGATAACAAGTGCTATGGCATCATAGCTCACAGCAACTTCAAACTCTTGGGCTCAAGCAATTCTCTTGCCTCAGCCTCCCAAGTAAGAGGCACCCACCAAAACACTGGGCTATTTTTAGAGGCAGGGTCTCACTCTGGCTCAGGCTGGTCTCCAACCTGTGAGCTCAAGCAATCCACTCACCTCTCCCTCCCAGGGTGCTAGGATTACAGGCATGAGCCAATGTGCCCAGCCCTCTGAAAATTTTTCATATAAATAAATAAAATTTTTGAAATCACAACTAATAAAAATTACCATTTCTTAGTAGCCGCTATCAAAATTAGTTGAAAAGAATGCAAAAATTTGATTCACTGTTTAAAACATAAATTGTGACTTGGTGCCCATGGCTCAGTTAGTAGGGTGGTGGCCACATTCACTGAGGCTGGCAGGTTCAAGCCTGGCCTGGGGACTGCTAAAACAACAATGACAACTACAACAAAAAAATAGCCAGACATTGTGGCGGGCGCCTGTAGTCCCAGCTACTTGGGAGGCTGAGGCAGGAGAATCACTTAAGCTCAAGAGTTTGAGGTTGCTGTGAGCTGTGACACTACAGCACTCTACCTAGGGTGATAAAGTGAAACTATGTCTCTAAAAAAAAAAGAAAAAGAAAAGAGAAAAGACTCTGTCTCATAAACAAATAACTAAAAACAAAACAAGAAAATATAAATTGTCAGTTATTAAAATAAAAAATGTTTGCTTCTAGAAGGGGTAAAAAATATTAAGATGGGAGGTGCCTGTGGCTCAGTGAGTAGGGTGCCGGCCCCATATACCGAGGGTGGTGAGTTCAAACCCAGGTTGTGGCGGGCACCTGTAATCCCAGCTACTTGGGAGGCTGAGGCAAGAGAATAGCCTAAGCCCAAGAGCTGGAGGTTGCTGTGAGCTGTGATGCCATGGCACTCTACCGAGGGTAACAAAGTGAGACTCTGGGGCGGCGCCTATGGCTCAAAGGGGTAGGGCACCGGCCCCATATGCTGGAGGTGGTAGGTTCAAACCCAGCCCCAGCAAAAAAAAAAAAAAAAAAAAAACTGCAAAGTGAGACTCTGTCTCTAAAAAAAAAATATATATATATATATATAAATATTTATATATATATATATATAATATATATAAAGATGAATTAATAAAAAACCCAACACATTTGGTAGATACTGAATGAGAGATAGTGATGTGACAGAGGTGAGCTTAGGCATAGGGCAATCATGAAAATGGAGTGAGGAATCTGGGAGCCCACCCTGGCTTCTTGTGAAAATATTCTCTTTCATATTAGACCATGTTCCAGGACATAAACCCTCAGGGGAGCAATTCCTAGCCCTTCCCTAACATTCCTCCCCAAGCCCCCCCAGGATCTGGTTATACACATATGCACCTGCATACACCTGCATGTTTTAGTAGATCCAGCCCATGTTGTTGGGATGCAGGCTCCTGCCAAAACAAATTCAACTGACACTGAGCACTACTGAGCACATAGGGTCTTTTGAGGGAGTCTTGGTACGTTCCATAATGAGGCTAAATGACCCTAGTACAGGGCCACTCTTCAGAGGAACAGCTTCTGGAGTTCCAGGTCCACACCCTTTACTAACCCCATATACACCCTAACTGTGAAGGTCATTGATGACCCGAAGACAGAGGACTATCTGGCTCACAGTGAAGTGGGATATTTTACTGATGTTACACCGCCTGCAACCCCAGGAAATTACATGGTATCTCGGGCCCAGCACACAAAAGCAAGCATTCCTAACAGTACTTTACTTTGTACAATTAAAGTCCCTTTCCACATCTTTGGGACAGTCGTTTTGCTTTTTTTGTTTCCTTCCTTCCTTCCTTCCTTCCTTCCTTCCTTCCTTCCTTCCTTCCTTCCTTCCTTCCTTCGAAGACAGGGTCTCTGTTGCCCAAGATATAGAGTGCAGTGGCACAATCATACCTCATTGTAGCCTTGAACTGCTGGGATCAAGTGATCCTCCTGCCTCAGCCTCCCAAATACCTAGGACTACAGGCACTCACCAACTAGCTTGGCTAATTTTCTTTCTTTCTTTCTTTCTTTCTTTCTTTCTTTCTTTCTTTCTTTCTTTCTTTCTTTCTTTCTTTCTTTTTTTTTTTTTTGCAGTTTTTGGCCAGAGCTGGGTTTGAACCCACCACTTGAACCCGCCACCTCCAGCATATGGGGCCAGCGCCTTACTCCTTTGAGCCATAGGCGCCGCCCCTCTTTTTTTTTCTTTTTTTTTTTGAGACAGAGTCTCACTCTAATGTTACCCTGAGTAGAGTGCCATGGCATCATCATAGATTACAGCAACCTCAGTCTATTGGGCTCAAGAGACTCTCTTGCCTTAGCCTCCCAAGTAGCTGGGACTACAGGCACCTGCCATGTCACTCAGCATAGTTTTTCTATTTTTGGGTAGAGACAGGGTCTTGCTTTTGCTCAGGCTGGTCTCAAACACCTGAGCTCGACCATCCACCCACCTCAGTGTCCCAGAGTGCTAGAATTACAGGTGTGAGCCACCGTGTGAGGCCAACGCCAGGCTAATTTTAAAAATATTTTATAGAGATGGGATCTCACAATGTTGCCCAAGCTAGTCTCATACTCCTGACCTCAAACAATCCTCCCACCACAGCCTCCATAAGTGCTGGAATAACAGGTGTGAACCACAGAACCTGGTCAGTCCCTTGCTCTGAACCCCTCAGAGCCAATGTTTCCAAGTGTTCCTGCCAACCCAGGGCAAGCCCCCTTAACTTTCCCTAGGATGTCTGCTTCCTCACCTACTTGTACTCATCCTCCAGGTCCATATCAGCTTCTCTGTGAACTCTTTCCTGACTGTCCCTCATTTCCCTTATTCTTTCCTTGCCCCAAACACAGAATTAGTCTCTCCATTCTCTAGGAAATATGCTTCCTAAATGTCATCTCTGAAACACTGAGCCTATAAGGTGATGCATGAAAACAGGGTTCCACGCTCAAACAAGTTTGAAAAACCTTTTGCCTACACTGCGTAGCAGAGGCCCTGAGGAGTCTCCCAGTAAAGAAGAGCAGTTAACATTGTTTAACTCAGTATTTCCCAAGTCCCTTTGATCACAGAGACCTTTACTTAATGCCTGTTGGAACATGCTTCGGAAAGTGCATGGTGCGTACTGCATGGTGTACAGACTTCCAGTAGCTTATCACATAGCACTATTGTTAACCATGCCTGGGACTATGTGCCCTTATAGACTGTGAAGTCCTTGCTGGCTGGGACTGTGTCTGAGTCATCTGGGTCCCCAACGCCTAGCTGAGGATCTGGCACAAAGTAGACAGTAATAAATATTTGTCAAATGCAGGATTTTCCTGTCTGTTACTAAGACAAGTATATGAATAGCACCTCAGAGGCAGGAAGGTTCCTGGCATTGCTGGGAAGGAAGTGCCTGGTGACAAAGGTGATGGAAACAGAGTGACACAGACTTGCTTGCAGACTGTGGGGTTCTGGGCCCTCTGGGGATGTGGTCCATCCTGAGGAGTCCGGGATAGGGAGAGGTGGCCAGCACTCTGAGGTCTGAGCCCAAGGAGGGCGGGACATCAGCCTGGAAGGAACACCACTGTCCTGTGTGTGGCAGGCACAGTGGGGGCAAGGTTGAACCAACATTCATCAAATTGGAGGGTCCGGCATTCCTGAATCGTCCACTGCCCTGTTTCCCCCTGCACCTTGGAGCTCTGAAGGATGGCTATGTGAGGAATAGTCCAGCCAACAATATTTCATTCCTTTTCCGGAGAGAGGGAAAAATTCCACGTGGATTTGAGAAACACCATGCTCTGTACCTGTGGATGGGAAGGAGCCACCCAGGAGATGTCCCAGTTGTCCAGATGGGAGAAGACAGTGGCCTGAACCAAGGTGGTGGAGTCTGGAGTGGAGAAGAGGAGGGGAACAGAAGCACTGGGAGGCGCGGGGACAGGACTTAGTGACCAGCACACAGTGAGCAGGGAGAGCCTGAGGCTCACCCCGCTCCAGGCGGCTCAGTGACCTGACCTGTTTTGTGGCTAGGGATAAAATGGGGTTGGTTTCTGGCATGGCCATCCTGAGGAGCTTGTGGGCCAGCAGGGTGGAGCTGGCCACTGAGCAGATGGATGTGCAGGTGGAGGGGGGAGGCAATGCCCTGTTGGAGACCAAGGTTTGGGAGCTCCAAGCATAGGAGAGAACTGATGCCTGGAATGGAGGTGATGCCAAGAATTCGGAGAGAAGAGGTCCCGGGATAGCCCAGGGATGCATCAAGATCTCGGGAGAGTTCCTTACCTGACGGCTGTCACCGAGTGCTGGGGGCGGGCTAGAGGAGTCCCCTCCAGCCCACTAACTCACACTCACGCAAGTGTACACAAATCCAATCCATACCTAAGTCCTCACTATCACCCCCGGACCCCTCCGCTCTGCATCCCTCGGTACGCGGCACCCCTAGCTTAATCCTCCCCTTCCCCAGATTAGGGGCGCTGACCCCCTTTGTGCGCCCCAGTGCCCAAGGTAAAGTCTGGGAAGGTTCGTGGCCTTCCAGGCAGCTGAGGTGCGGAGGGCGGAGGGAGGCTCAGGGAGGAGACATAGGAGGGGGAGGAGACCCCAGCTGCAGCTGTCCCGAGAGGAGCCGGGACAAAAGGCCTGCTGGCCGGCCCGCCCGCGCCGGTTTCATGCTTGTTGGGATTAGGGGCGGGAAACGGCACTCGGAGTCGTGCGGATCAACAGTCGGGTGCGGGGCTGCGCGTGCAGCAGGCTTGGCCCTGCCCGCCCCCCGCTTTGTGCGTGCTCCCCCGGGCCACTGGGAGGCGCAGCCAGGCTCCGCGGAGGCCGCCCCTTTGTCTGTGCCTTTCGCGGGACTTTCCCGCCCGGGGACTATTGAGCTCCAGCTGAGCGCTGGCTTGGCTGCTGCCCCTTCCTGGGCTCCGGGGTGGGGGTGGGGGGTTGGAGGGCTGGGGTTCCCCCTTTGGCCCCTTCCGGGCCAAGGCAGAGGCTCCCTGCCGCACTCCATCTCCTCGGACTGCTCCCATCTCACTGCCGGAGCCCTGTTTCTCTCCCAGCGGTGGGGCCCTCGGGACCCAGTCTCCCTCCCGCACCCAGTCTCCCCAACCTCTGCTGACACCCGATACCTCAGCAGGATGAACTCCCCATTCTCCCCCGACCGCCCGCCAAGCTCAACCAGACCAAAGTCTTCTCAAATCCACCGATGATAAATGAGAATGCAGCGATTAGGGTATCGACCAGTTCTGAGCCTTGGGGTATGCGGGGAGGAGCAGGGCCCGGGCTGTGGGATCTGGGTGAGGATACGGCTCGGCTAACAGAACCTACGGGCCTGGGAAGGAGAGGCAGACACGTTTCTGGCAGGCTGGTGGCAAGACTGGAAGAGTCTCAGGGGGCTGCTGGGGCATGGAAGTCCCCTCAGGTTGGGTGTTACGTCTGAGGGGGTGGGGGTGTGACCAGGAGTGTGCACGTGTGAGTGTGAGCCCTTGTGCAGGTGTGCACGCATGCATGGGTGTGGGGGCTGAGTGGGTGTGGGCACCTGAGGTCTGGCTCAGGTCCCAGAGATCCCCATCTCAGGCTTCTCTTCTCCCCAACAGCATCCGTTAAACTCATGAATCTGGAACTCAGGGCCCTTTGTCAGTGCTTTTATTATTTTATTTATTTTAGAGTCTCACTTTGTTGCCCTTGGTGGAGTTCTATGGCGTCACAGCTCACAGCAACCTCCAGGTAGATGGTCACAGGCTGCCACCAGAGGGCATTTGATCTCCTTAGAGCTCTGAAATGTCATACTCCTGGATGGGGAGTCATATTCTGAAGCCTTATCCCCCCTGCTCTTTACATTTTTCCTCAGTTCCTGGTTCATTTCCTGCACCCAGGCTTTAATCCCATTCCCCAGACCATACTTGATGGGGGTCCCTGGAGAGAACATTCTCAATAGACCCAGCCTCTCACACTGCCCTTCTGCCTCTCTCTTCCATACTTGAGTCCTGTACCTGCAGCCTGCTCAGACCTCTGTTGTGCCCTGCCCCAGCTGGTCTCTGGCTGCCACTGCCCCAGAGTCTAGGCCTGTTCCTGGACCCACAGTGACTAGCAGTTGTCCTCTGAACACTCAGTACATCTCACTGTTTGCTTGGTCTGACCTTCATCTTTTTCTCAGCTCCTAGGAGTTTTTCTTATGGAAAGGAGTATTAGGCTACTTTATTTTTACAAGCCTTATTTTAGGCTGGGCATGGTGGCTCACGCCTATAATCCTATCACTAGCAAAGGCCGAGGCAGGTGGATTGCTTGAGCTCAGGGGTTCTAGACTAGCCTGAGCATCCTAGCAGGCGCCTGTAGTCCCAGCTACATGGGAAGCTGAGGCGAGAGGATCACTTGAGCCCAAGAGTTTGAGGTTACTGTGAGCTATGACACCACAGCACTCTACCCAGGGCAACAGAGTGAGACTTTGTCTCAAAAGAAAACAAAGCTTTATTTTAAAAAGATGCCTTTCAGATTTTTTTTTGTTGTTGTTGCTTTTTTGAGACAGAGTCTCAAGCTATTGTCTTGTGTAGGGTGTTGTGGCATCATAATTCATAGCAACCTCCAACTCGGGTTCAAGCGATCCTCTTGCCTCAGTTTTTCTTTTTTTTTTTTCTTTCTTTCTTTTTTTTTTTAATAGAGACAGAGTCTCACTTTATGGCCCTTTGGTAGAGTACCTTGGCGTCACAGCTCACAGCAACCTCCAGCTCTTGGGCTTCCGCGATTCTCCTGCCTCAGCCTCCCCAGCAGCTGGGACTACAGGTGCCCGCCACAATGCCCGGCTATTTTTTTGTTGCACTTTGGCCGGGGCTGGGTTTGAACCCGTCACCCTTGGCATATGGGGCCGGCGCCCTACTCACTGAGCCACAGGCACCACCCTTCTATTTTTTTAAGTAGAGACAGGGTCTCACTTTTGCTCAGGCTGGTCTCAAGTAATCCACCCACCTCAGCCTCCGGGAGTGCTAGGATTACAGGCATGAGCCACCACGCCTGGTCAAAAAAGATGCCTTTCAGATTTTAGATTCAAATTCCTAAAGGGGCCAGGCATGATGGCTCACTCCTGTAATCCCAGCACTTTGAAAGGCAAGGCAGGGGCTCGGCACCTGTGGCTCAAGCAGCTAAGGCGCCAGCCACATACACCTGAGCTGGCGGGTTTGAATCCAGCCCAAGGCCCACCAAACAACAATGATGGCTGTAACCAAAAAGTAGCCGGGCATTGTGGCGGGCACCTGTAGTCCCAGCTACTTGGGAGGCTGAGGGAAGAGAATCGCTTGGGCCCAGGAGTTGGAGGTTGCTGTGAGCTGTGATGCCATGACACTCTACCCAGGGCAACAGCTTGAGGCTCTGTCTCAAAAAAAAAAAAAAAAAGAAAAAAGAAAAGAAAGGCAAGGCAGAGCATTGCTTGAGCCCAGGTGTTCAAGACCAGATTAGGCAATATCGAGACCCTCCACCCCCACATCTCTCCAAAAAAAATTAAAAATTAGCTGGGTGCACACCTGTAGTCCTAGCTACTTCAGAGGCTGAGGCAGGAGGACCTTTTACACCTAGGAGTTTGAGGTTGCAGCAAGATATGATGATACCACTGCACTCTAGTTTGGGCAACAGAGCAAGACCCTGTCTCTCACACACCTACACACACACAAATCCCTCAAAGAAAAATGTCTGTTTCTATGAAAAAGTTAAGTATGTATCATAAAAGCACATTAATAATAATAATTATAACTCATAATGTCATTTACTGTGTGTCAGGTACAGTTCTAAGCCTTTTTATAGATCATATATTTGCTTCATCCTTAAAACTATCTGAGGTAATTTTTTAATATTACTATTGTCCCCCATTTCTTCTCTGAGCTGAAGAAACTCAGAGAAGTTAAGTAACTTTCCCCAGGTCATACAAACAGAAAATAATGGGGCCAAGATCCAAATCCAGGGTATCTGGCTTCAGAGTCTGTGACCTTAAACAGTAGTTGCATTCAGAAGAGCACACAAATAAAGGCAGACTCCTGAAAAGTCACCCTCTTGTGCTCTGAGGGCTTGACACTGTCTCATTGTAAGAAATCTTCATTCAATTGTAGCTATAACCCTTTGCCAAAACAGCTGCTAGTTAGTGGAATTTATTAAAATTGGTTCAATATTATTTCTGTTTAAGTATCAAGTGTAGACATGATAAGAATTATTAATGTCCTAGGTCACTGCCTGTTTTTTGGTTTTTTCTTTTTTTTGAGACAGTCTCATTTTCTCACCCTCTGTAAAGTGCTGTGGCATCACAGCTCACAGCAACCTCCAACTCCTGGGCTTAGGTGATTCTCTTGCCTCAGCCTCCTGAGTAGCTGGGACTACAGGCGCCCGCCACAACGCCCAGCTATTTTTGTTGTTGTTGCAGTTTGGCCGGGGCCGGGTTTGAATCCACCATCTCCAGCATACGGGGCTAGCGCCATACTCCTTTGAGCCACAGGTGCCGCCCATTCACTGCCTTTTTTAATGAGGTTTTCAATTTGTTTTTTAGAGATGGGCTTCTCATTATGTTGCCCAGGCTGGAGAATAGTGGCTTTCCACAGGCGTGATCATAGTGTACATAGATCAACAGTCTGAATTCCTGGCTTCAAGCGATCCTTCTGCCACAGTCTCATGAGTATCTGGGACTACAGGAACCAGCCACCAGGCCTGCTAAGAAGTATGCTTTGTGAGGCTTAAAACATGTATGCCTTATTGGAAGGGGCAAAGGGACATGAGAGTTCTCTGAAACATTTCAATTATAAGTAGAATTATTATTTAAATAATCTGTAAAACATGCCTTTATTTAAACCAATTGAATTATACCATCTGTGGTAGTCAACCTATAAAATGGCCCTAGATGATGCCACCTCTAGTGCTTATGACTTGTATCCCTTATAACCTGTATCTTGGAACTTGCCTCTAACCATAGAATATGGCAACATTCTCTAATGAGATTACAGAATATTGTGACTTCTGTCTTGCTAATGCTCTCATTACTTTCTTGGTTTACCTGCTTTGAAGAAGCAAGTTGCCATGTTGAAAGGGCCAACATGCCAAGGGACTGAAGGTAGCCTCCAGCCAACATCCTGAGAGGAACTGACCACACAACCAGAATTGATGTCTTGCTTGAGAGACTGATGCAGAAGACTCAGCTAAGCTAGGCTCAGATTCCTGACCTACAGAAATGGTGAGATAATAAATATGCATTGTTTTTAATCATCACATTTTAGGGTAATTTGTTATGCAGTAGCTAACTATTATATCTTCTTTATAGAAATAATGAATTTGGGGGAGGAGAGGCCAGGACAGCTATAGCAAAGACTGGACATAGGAAGGGTAGGGGCTCAAGCGAGGGGCAAGGCCAGCAGAACCCTGGAACTGAGAGATCTCAGACTTGGAAACTGAGGATCTCACTTAGTATGGAAAGCAAAATAAAAAGAAATGAATTTTTGAGAAATTAGAAAATCATACAAAGTACTATAAAATAGAAGATAGAATCCAAATTGGCATCAGCAGATATCTTAAGTCATACACATACAGTTGGCCCTCTGTATCTGCAGGTTCCACATTCTCAAATTTAAGCATGAATCAGAAACATAGAACTGGGTTTGGTGCTGTGGCTCATGCCTGTAATCCTAGCACTCTGGGAGATGGAGGGATATGGTCTCTGGAGCTCAGGAGTTCAAGACCAGCCTAAACAAGAGACCATTGTCTCTACTAAAAATAGAAAAATTAGTTGGGCATTGTGGCAGGCACCTGTAGTCCCAGCTACTTGGGAGGCTGAAGCAGGAGAATCATTTGGATCCACAGCACTCTAGCTTGGGCAACAGAGTTAAGACCCTGTGTCAAAAAAAAAAAAAAAAAAAAAAAAAAAAATATAAATATAAAAATATATATATATATATATTTATAGAGGGAGAGAGAGGGAGAGAGAGATAGAGAGACTCGGGGTGTGTGGGGGTTGTTTTTTTTTTTTTTATAATAGACGGAGGCATGTTAGCACCC
>CAUYPK010168822.1:0-52105 GCA_963574355.1 Loris lydekkerianus
CTTTTTAGTACTGTATATACTCGAGTATAAGCCCAATTTTTTTCTGGCACAAAATTTGTGCTGAAAACCCCAAACTCGGCTTATACTCGGGTCATACAGGTTGATTCGGTGTTCGTGCACCTAATCAAATGCACGTAGTCTCCAGTCTTTTGCCATCTGCTTGAGGGGGCAGGGCTTTAGCTCAGTTTTAAAGTTGTTGCTACTTTACAGTTTTTCTTTAGCAATAAATATTGAAAAGCATTTAACCTACTGATTCCTCAATTATTGTAATTGTTTTGGGTATATATTTTTACTTTTGAAATTTACCAGTGGCTACTGCATTTTCCACCTCAGCTTACACTCGAGTCACTAAGTTTTCCCAGTTTTTAGGGTAAAATTAAGGGGGTCGGCTTATACACGAGTATATACGGTAATTAATGAACTGAAGATGCTTAATAGTGATTCCTGGGCAAATGATTCCACTCCTCACTACTTTAGTGTGATCTAAAGCCCCTACCAAAGTTGAAAATTCTATAGTTAACAACTCTGAATGTTGTGTGAACACATTATAGAGTTAAGTATAAAGCTTTTTTCTCCTTTTCTGGATGACATACATAGTTGATCCTATCTAGTAAGAGGTGGATCTTGAACCATTCTTATCTGATTAAAACAAAACTAGTTGTGCTGTAGGAAAAACTCACTGATAGGCTGGGCATGGTGGCTCATGCCTGTAATACTGGGAGACTGAGGCAGGAAGATCACTTGAGGTCAAGAGTTTGAGACCAGCCTGAGCAAGAATGAGGCCCGTCTCTAAATTAGCTAGGCATGGTGGCATGAGCCTGTAGTCTTAAAAACTTAGGCCGAGGCAGGAAGATCGCTTGAGCCCAGGAGTTTGAGGCTACAGTGAGTTGTGGATGATACCATTGCATGCCAGCTCTGATGATAGGACACTGTCTCAGAAAAAGAAAGCCACTGATAGGTTATATTCTTAAGCCTTTCTTTATTGAGAACCCCTAAAACCACATTATAAATTTGATCTAAAAAAAATCCAAATCTTGTCCCAAGGTCTGTTGGATTTAATTTAAGAACATTAGTGATCACTAATGTGTAAAGACAGTTTATAATACGGTTTTTATCAGCTCAGCAGGGACTAAAACCATCTTTTAACAAAACAAAAATTACTACAGTATGAGGAGCCAAGGAAGTTTCAAAATTCTATTCATTTGTCACAATCATTCCTAATTATTTCATTGTTTCAGTGTTTGTATTTAACATCATATCTAAAGACGGGATGGTATTTCAAGATACCAAACATGTCTTATTGGGCTTACATCACTTGAGTTAAATTTAAACGCTTTTTTTAAGCTCTGTAATGGAACTATTTGTGTTATTATTTACTTTAAATCTATAAACTGACCTCTTTCAAAATACTAAACAGTTTCTCCTTGGGGGAAAATAAATGAAGACTACCTATGAATAGAAATAAAGTTGTCTAAACAAACAAGATTATTGAAAAATTAAAAATTGGGCTTGGCACCTGTAGCTCAGTGGGTAGGGTGCCAACCACATACACCGGAGCTGGTGGGTTCAAATCCAGCCCTGGCCTGCCAAACAACAATGACAACTACAACCAAAAAATAGCTGGGTGTTGTGGCGGGTGCCTGTAGACCCAGCTACTTGGGAGGCTGAGGCAAGAGAATCGCTTTAAGCCCAAGAGTTTGAGGTTGCTGTGAGCTGTGATGCAACAGTACTCTACCCAGGGCCAACAGCTTGAGACTCTCAAAAAAATAAAAATAAAGAAAAATTTTAAATTGTAGGCTTGACATTCAAAGCTCAGCATTTAGGGCGCCAGCCACATACATGGAAGCTGGTGGGTTCAAACCCAGCCTGGGCTTGCCAAACAACAGCTACAACCAAAAAATAGCCAGGCATTGTGGCAGGCGCCTGTAGTCCCAGCTACTTGGGAGGCTGAGGCAAGAGATTCCCTTAAGCCCAAGAGTTTGAGGTTGCTGTGAGCTGTGATGCAACAGTACTCTGCCAAGGGCGACATAGTGTAAGACTCTGTCTCAAAAAAAAAAATTGTAGTTTTAAAAATCTTTTAGCATGGGCAGTACCTGTGGCTCAGTGAGAAGGGCGCCGGCCCCATATATAGAGGGTGGCAGGTTCAAACCTGGCCCCGGCCAAACTGTAACAAAAAATAGCCAGGCGTTGTGGGCGCCTGTAGTCCCAGTTACTTAGGAGACTGAGGCAAGAGAATCGCCTAAGCCCAAGAGCTGGAGGTTGCTGTGAGCTGTGACGCCACAGTACTCCACTGAGGGCAATGAAGTGAGACTCTGTCTTTAAAGAAAGAATAATAATAAGCTGGGCGTTGCGGCAGGTGCCTGTAGTCCCAGCTACTTAGGAGGCTGAGGCAAGAAAATTGCCTAATTTCAAGAGCTGGAGGTTGCTGTGAGCTGTGATGCCATGGCACTCTACTGAGGGCAGCAAAGTGAGACTCCATCTCTAAAAAAAAATAAAATAAAATCTTCTAGCACGTAAATGCTGTGCATATTATTTTACTCTCTCCTTGGACGTCAGATTTCAATATGCTCTTAAATGGCAAAATACTAACCATATTAAATTTAGAAGGGAGAAGCATGGATATTCAAACCAGAATTTTTGAAGTTAGTTGTATTTACACTAACAGATAATTACTGATGTTAAGGCACAACCTTAAAAAAAAAATCACACAGCCTTTTTGGAATATGCACATCTTTGTGGAGTACGCATTTATTTATATGAATGTGAAAACCTAGTTAGTCATCGCATGTAGACAACTACAACAGGATCCAAGATTCAAGCATTAATTCTAAAAGTGCTTCTTGTATGTGGCTAAATTTATCAAGTCTAATTTAGAGTATTTATACAAGATTTAATTAATTCTGATTAGCTTTGTTGGAGGTCACAAACCACATTATTAACCTTGAACCTACTGTTTTTCCTTTTTCCTCTACATAGCAGCATGTCACCATCATAATTATACCAGTGTGGCATTATGCTTCAAGATGAGAAATCTAACAATATTATAAAATCTTATTTTGTTACCATTAATGTTCAATGTTTATTGCCTTAGTCCTAATGTAATCTGGATGTAATAATACATAGAGTAGGTTGCCTGGCCGTAATCATACTTTACTTGTCTGAAGGTTAATGTATGGATTAATATTGGATAGAGCCAAGTAAAGAAGCATAATGAGTCATTTGAAATTTTTTAGCTGGAAAACTGCATTTGTATTTGCTGGTGAATTTTTTTCCATTGCCCTCTTCCTTAGCAGTATCAACTGTCTTTAATTGTAGAAATAATGTGAATCATGTTAAAGTCTTTTACATGATATAGTATCTATCAGTTCCATAAAAAGAATGGGTACTGTGAAAAGCTACATGGGTCATGGTCACTTTGGGTTTTCCTTATTGAGTGCTAGTGTGGTGTATTTTGAACAAAGCCACGTAAATAACCTTTTTCTTTCCCTAGAGCCTTTCATAATTGAGCTTTATTTAATCCACCACTTTGGCCATGAAATTTAACAGGTGGCCGTATCTGGGTATCTACTCCATGAGAAATGAGATTTATTTATTTATTACTGAGATTTCTAAAGTTCTTGAATTCCTGATGTCTCATGAGGAAATATTAGTAAAGTAGGGAGTGCTAGATGAGGAGTCATACTTGGGCTTAGGCTCTGGCCTGGCCACTAATACCTGTATGATCTTGGGCAAGTCAGTTCCTGCCTGGGTTTCATTACCTTTAAATGAGGAGGTTGAAATAGATGATTTCTTATGTCTCTTCTACTCCTAAATTCTATGATTTTAGGGAGAAAATCCCCTTCAGCATTCCTGGGATATATATCTAATAGTCCCATATATTGTGAAACTTCCCTATTGACGATAAAGAGGGATGGGGAAGGCTACAAGTAAGTATACCCTCCTATTTTCTCTAATCTTTAAAGCTTTTCCAAGCAGTGAAAGAACAGTAATCAATGGTAGTTATTGCAAAATTTGAGGAAAGCTGATCCTGCAGGGTTTTTTTGTTTGTTTGTTTGTTTGTTTTGAGACAATCTCAGTATGTCACCCTCCTTAGAGTGCTATGGTGTCATAGCTCACAGCAACCTCCAACTCCTGGCCTCAAGTGATTCTCTTACCTCAGCCTCCCAAGTAGCTGGGACTACAGGTGTCTGCCACAATGCCCGGCTATTTTTAGAGACAAGGTCTCACTCTGACTCAGGCAGGTCTTGAACCTGTGAGCGCAGGTGATCCAACCCTCCTTGGCCTCCCAGAGTGCTAGGATTACAGGCGTGAGCCACTATACCTGGCCTTGCAGTTTTTTATGTACAGTTTCTTAACTTCAGCAACAGCAATTTTAAATTCTCCGCATCTTCAAACATCTCTCTCTTAACATCTGAATTATTTACTTTTGTTACTTGTCTTCCAAAATTTCCCATTTCCCATTGCAGACCTAAAGTACCTCCCAATTTGTGTTGCTGTGATTGACCGTGTGAATGTAATTTACACAAATGGGTGTGAAGGAAGGATAAAGTTTACAATAGCACTTTTTATATGTATTTTTAAAACTTACTCAGGCTGAGTGCTGATGGCTCATGCCTGTAATCCTAGCATTGTGGGAAGGTCACTTGAGGCTAGGAGTTTGAGACCATCCTGGACAACATAGTAAATAAGACTCCCATCTGTATAAAATATTTAAAAATTAGCCGTGCATGTGGAAGCATGCACCTGTAATACTTGGGAGGATTACTTAAACCCAGGAGTTAAAGGCTATAGTGAGTTATGATTATACCACAGTACTTGAGCTTGGGTAACAGATGGAAACCCTGTCTCTGGGAAAGGGTACTAAAAAAAAAAAAAAAAAAAAGCCCCCACAACATAATATATTTTGAATAGTTAGTCCTCTGGATCATCACCACTCGGAAAGTACATGGGTCAGTCTTGCAAATGCACGTTGTAACACTCATACTTTCACTTTTGAAATAAAAAGACCCCAGCATATTACCTTCTGCTATTTCAAATCAAAAACTTCAAACTGCAGATTTAGATAACTGAATTTCTCATTGAGTTGATGTGATATTCATCATTTACTCATCCATGAATCTGGACCCAAAGGTCAAACTAGTATAACACAGCAGGGGAAGTGCTATGAGGTTCATAAATTTACTTTTCATGAAAATTGTTTCCAAACTGAGTTCATATTTTAGTGGCATCAGTGTAGAGAATTAGATGCCTATGAGTTAGATTTTTGTTAAGAGCAGCTAGTCCCTGTTTAAAGTGGCTTCCTATACTCTTCACATTGTGCTAAATTCCTATAGATGTTTGACTCTTGATCAATTGAATGTTTCTGATTATAAGCCAGGGAGTTTTCGTTTTCCTTTTTCTCTAACTCATATCTGTTTTCATAGGTTCTCTTTGTAAAGAATCCTTTTCTGGTCAAGTTTCTTCTTCATCACTCATGCCACTTACTCCGTTCTGGACCCTCCTTCAGTCAAACGTTCCTGTGCTTCAACCTCCGTTACCCTTGGAAGTGCCACCACCCCCGCCACCGCCCCCAGAATCGCCTCCGCCTCCTCCCCCCCCACCTCCTCCTATAGAAGATGGAGAGATCCAAGAGGTGGAGATGGAAGATGAAGGGAGTGAGGAGCCTCCTGCCCCAGGAACAGAGGAGGATACTCCTTTGAAACCCTCAGCACAAACCACAGTTGTAACTAGCCAGGTAAGTAGTAGGTTTTGAAATTTTGGGGAGTAGAGCAGGATTGACACCATGTTTTATTTTAGAAGAGTGTTTAACCAGGTCCTTCAGCCACTGACCAGAATGTTTGTATTTCAGAGTTCAGTTGATTCAGCCATTTCTAGTTCCCCTTCCACTAAAGCAATAAAGAGAAAAGCTACAGAAATTAGTACTGCCGTGGTTCAGAGGTCAGCAACCATTGGCAGTTCTCCAGTCCTCTACAGCCAATCAGCTATAGCTACAGGTAAGTGTGGTGATTAAAGTGTGGTTTTTCTCAATGTATTTGTTTTCCATGTTTCCAGCATTAGATGTCATAAATTGAAGAAATGTTAAAGGCTTTTGATTATAAAAACTTCCTTTCAGCCTGGCACGGTGGCTCACACCTCATCGTAGCACTCTGGGAGGCCGAGGTGGGTGGATTGCCTGCACTCACAGGTTCAAGACTAGCCTGAGCTAGAGGAAGACCTGGTCTCTAAAAAATAGCCATGTGTTGTGGCGGGCGCCTGTAGTCCCAGCTACTTGGGAGGCTGAGGCAAGAGAATCACTGTAAGCCCAAGAGTTTGAGGTTACTGTGAGCTATGATGGCACGGCACTCTACCAAGGGTGACAAAGCAAAACTGTCTCAAAAAAAAAAAAAGGTTCTTTCTCTTACTAAAAAGTCAACTGTAAACAGTTTGGCATTTCTCTTTCCAGATTGTTTTCTGTTCATTTACGTACATCAGAGATTTTGTTTTAAGTATCTTTTTTTTTAATTAGTTTGTTTAATTAGTTTATTGGTTTAATTAGATCATGGCTGTGTACATTAATGCGATCATGGGGCACCATGCACTGGTTTTATAAACAGTTCAACACATTTTCATCACACTGGTTAACATAGCATTCCTGGCATTTTCTTATTGTGTTAAGACAATCATATTCTGCATTCACTAAGTTTCACATGTACCCTTGTAAGATGCACCTGTTTTAAGTATCTTAATGCTAAGGTATTAAGTGAATATTTTCCTGCTAACATATATGGCTATATTTTTTGAGAAAAAGGTAATATTGGAATCATTTTGTAGGTGATCTAACCCGCAATTCCTTTTTTTCTTCTTCTGTTCTTGTCAGAGTGTCCTTTTTATAGTATCATTTTATGTTTTCTGTGTTAGGTCACCAGGTGACAGGGATTGGAAACCAGGCAACAGGGATTGGACACCAGACAATTCCAGTTAGCCATCCTGCAGCAGGATTGGGCCATCAAGCCAGAGGAATGAGCTTACAGTCAAATTACCTTGGACTAGCAACAGCACCTGCAATTATGAGTTATGCTGAATGTTCTGTCCCAATCGGAGTGACTGCTCCATCACTACAGCCACTCCAGGCTCGAAGTGCTGTACCTGCTACTGCTGTGATAGAACCACCACCACCTCCACCTCCTCCTCCTCCACCACCAGCTCCCAAAGTGCCACCACCTGAGAAGACAAAAAAAGGGAAGAAAGATAAGGTATGATAAACCTCTGGTTAAAAGACTTTTATTTTTAAAAATGTATTGAGGTTGTATTCATCTAACATAAAATTAACTATTTTCAAGTGTATTCCGTTCAGTCACAATATTGTACCACTTCCGTATCTGTCTTGTAAAACAAGAATTTTTTTTTTTTCTTTTTTTTCTTTTTAGAGACAGAGTCTCACTTTATCACTCTAGGTAGAGTGCTGTGATGTCACAGCTCACAGCAACTGCCAATCCTGGGTTTAGGCGATTCTCTTGCCTCAGCCTCCCAAGTAGCTGGGGCTACAGGCACCTGCCACAACACCCAACTATTTTTTTGTTGCAGTTTGGCCGGGGCTGGGTTTGAACCCACCACCCTCGGTGTATGGGCCCCGTGCCCTATTCACTGAGCCACAGGCGCCTCCACGTAAAACAAAAATTTCTTAATTTTCTTTTTCTTCTTCTTTTTTTTTTTTTTTTTTTTTTTTTGTTTTTTGAGACAGAAGCTCATTTCATCACTTTTGGTAGTGGGCCCTGGCATCACAGCTCACAGCAACCTCCAGCTCTTAGGTTTAACCAATTCTCCTGCCTCAGTCCCCCGAGTACCTGGGACTATAGGTGCCAGCCACACACAATGCCTGGCTATTTTTTAGAGATGGGGTCTCACTCTAGCTCAAGCTGGAACTTGTGAGTTCAGGTGACCTGCCCTCCTCACCCCCTCAGCCTCCCAAGTACCTGGGACTAGAGGCGCCCTCCACAATGCCCAGTTGTTGTTTTTTGTTTGTTTGTTTTGAAGCAGAGTCTCATTTCGTCACTCTGGGTGGAGTGCCCTAGCATCAGAGCTCACAGCAACCTCAAACTCTTGGGCTTTTTGCCTCAGCTTCCCAAGTAGCTGGGACTATAGGCGCCCACCACAACACCCGGCTATTTTTTGGTTGCAGTTGTCATTGTTTAGCAGGCCCTGACCGGGCTTGAACCTGCCAGCCTCCATGTATGTGGCCAGGGCCCTACTCATTGAGCTATGGGGGCCACACGACTTTTGCTGTTTTTAGTAGAGAAAGAGTCTCACTTTTTGCTCAAGCTGGCCTTGAACTCCTGAGCTCAAGCAATCCACCTACCTGGACCTCCCAGAGTGCTGGGATTACACGCGTGAGCCACTGGGCCCAGTAAAAACATTTTCTCTCTCTTTTTTTTTTTTCCTTTTTTTCTTTTTTTAGAGACAGAGGCTTACTTTGTCGCCCTCAGTAGAGTGCTGTGACATCAACAGCTCACAGCAGCCTCTAGCTCTTGGGCTTAGGCAATTCTCTACAGGTGCCCACAATGCCCGGCTATTTTTTGTTGCAGTTCGGCTGGGTCAGATTCAAACCCGCCACCCTCGGTATATGGGGCCGGCACCCTACTCACTGAGGCACAGGCGCTACCCCTCAAAACCACATTTTTATTAGCTATAAAGAGCGCCCTGTACCCATAATGCAGTCACTCTCCATCCATTAGCCTTTCTCTCATCCTGTGGAAACCACCGGGGTGCTTTTTGTCTCTAGATTTACCAGTTCTGGATAGTTCATATAAATGGAATCTTGCAATAATGTAAGCTTAGAGTGCCATGGCGCCACAGCCCACAGCAACCTCAGACTCCTGGGCTCAAGCAATTCTCTTGCCTCAGTCTCCCAGGCAGCTGGAACCAAAGTTGCCTGCCACAATGCCTGGCCATTTTTTGTTGCTGCAGTTGTCTTTATTGTTTTAGCAGGCCCTAGCCAGGTTTAAACCCTCCAGGCCCAGTGTATGTGGCCAGCGCCCTACCCACCGAGTCACAGGCACCACCCTTTGTTTTTTATTTTTATTATGCCTATCCTGGTGGGTATGAAGTGGTTATCTCATTGTGGTTTTGATTTCCATTTCTCTTATAACTAATTATGTTAAACTTTTTAAATTTTCTTAGCCATTTATATATCATCATTGGAGAAATATCTGTTCAGGTCCTTTGCTTATTTTTTAATTGGGTTTCTCTTTTTGTTTGTGAATTGTAAGAGCTCTATGTGTAGTCCAGGTATAAGACCCTTATGGTTTGCAACTATTTTCTCCTTACCTGATAGCCTTATGTTTGTTTGTTTTGTCTTTTGTAGACCAAATGTTTTAAATTTATGCAAAGTTCGATTGTCATTCCTTTTTTAAGAACTTTATACCATGATCATACCAATGTACATAGCTAGGATTTAATAAAAAAAAAAAAAAAAAAAAGAACTTTATAGTTCTTTGCATTTATATATAGGCCATTGATTCATTTGAGTTGATATTTCTTTTTTTTTTAACTTGGATTTTAATTATGTGCATAAATAGCAACATGAGGATGAAGAATTCTAAGGCTTATACATTATCTGTAGGTGACAGGATTTCAGATTAGTTTGCTTGTAGGAAAATATTACCCAAGATAAAAGGCCTAGTGTAGTTTTTCCTGGTGAAGAATGCCAGTTTAATACATTCAATACTGACTTGTCTACCATTTGTCTGTAGAAGTAATTAATTTACTGTATGGAGTTTCCAATGTTTGCCTGTATCTGATTAAAATGGGCAGAGCATGGAGTTTTCTACTTATTTCCAGTTGAATTCTTCACATTTCCTGGCTTTTGAAAGTTCCCTTTTCATAAATCTTCTACAACTATGTATTCTCTCAAACCCCAGTCATATAATTTCTCCCCACCAACCTGGACAAATGCGATGGCTTATTGTGAATAATAGATAGAGGCAGCTAATCCCATGAAACCAGGTGTATACACCAGCTTTATTTTTGAACCTCCTAGCCAAAAGGAGTCCAACAAGGCCAGCGAAACCAATAATACCAAGTCTTGGGGAAAACCCAGGAGGGGCATGTTGGAGATATTCATAGCTGTCTAACCCCAATTGAACCAAACTTTGCATCTTGGGCTTAGTTTGGGAGTATGTTTCCCAACACCAACTTGTATATGGCTCGGAGTGATTCTGCAGCTATGAGATGCTTTCTTCAAGTTGGGTCCATGATTTGGATTGACCCTTGGGAACTGAGTCGAGTGAAAGCTCATTAATCTTCATTGGATTTGTAGGGGGTGAGTCCTTTTTTGGTGCTGCATAGACTTTGAAGGTGAGCAGGCTCAGGCTGGCCGGCCCCACGGACTTCTAAAGTACCTTGAACATGTCGTTGGCAGTGGTGGCTCCAGCAGGATCCGATATTTCTTTTTCTTTTCTTTCTTTTTTATTTTATTTTTTATTTTTATTTTTATTTTTTTTTAAGACAACCTCAAACTGGTGCCCTGGGCAGAGTGCCATGGATGGTGTCAGCAGCTCACAGCAACCTCCAATTCCTGGGCTTAAGTGATTCTCTTGCCTTAGCCTCCCAAGTAGCTGGGATTACAGGCACCTGCTAGAATGCCCAGCTGTTTTTTGGTTGTAGTTGTCATTGTTGTTTAGCAGGCCCAGGCTGTATTTGAACTCATCAGCTCTGGTGTATGTGGCTGGCGCCTTAGCTGCTTGAACTATAGGCGCCGAGCCTGAGTTAATATTTCTATATGGTGTGAAAAAGAGGTTCTAGAGGTCCAGCTTGATTCAAGACGTGGCACTCTTGTCAGATCAGTTGAACAAAACATACAGGTTTTTGTTGTTGTTGTTCTTTTGAGACAGAGCCTCAAGCTTTTGCCCTAGGTAGAATGTGTGGCATCACAGCTCACAGCAACCTCCAACTTTTGGGGTCAAGCGATTCTCCTGCCTCCGCCTCCCAAGTAGCTGGGACTACAGGCACCCGTCACAACACCCGGCTACTTTTTTGGTGCATTTGTCATTGTTGTTGAGCTGGCCCAGGCTGGATTCGAACACAACACCTGGCTATTTTTTGGTTGTAGCTGTCATTATTGTTTGGCAGGCCCAGGCTGGAATCGAACTCGTCAGCTCGGGTGCATGTGGCTGGTGCCTTAGCCACTTGAACCACAGGTACCAAGCCAACATATAGGTTTATTTCTGCTTTTTTTTTTTTTTTTTTTTTTTGGCTTGGGCTTGGTTTGAACCTACCACCTCCAATATATGGGGCCGGCACCGTACTCCTTAAGCCACAGGCACCACCTATTTCTGCACTTTGAATTAATGTTTTTCATTTATTGGTGTGCCTGTCATTGTGCCAGTATTATCCTGAGGTTTTTGTTGAGAAGGGGTTTTAAATTTGTTTCTCATTTATTACTTATTTTTTCAGACAGAACCATACTATGTTGCCCTTGGTAGAGTGCCGTGGTGTCAAAGCTCGTAGCAACCTCAAACTTTTGGGCTTAAGAGATTCTCTTGCCTCAGCCTCCCAAGTAGCCGGGACTACAGGCACCCATCACAACACCCGGCTATTTTTTTGTTGCATTTGTCATTGTTGTTGAGCTGGCCCAGGCTGGATTCGAACCCGCTAGCCTCAGTGTATGTGGCTGGTGCAGTAACCACTGTGCTTCAGGTGCCAAGCCTAAAGTTTTTTTTTTCTGTTTGTTTGTTTTTGTTCGTTTGTTTTGAGACAGTTTCACTGTGTCATCCTCGATAGGGTGCAATGGCATCATAGCTCACAGCAACCTCAAACTCTTGGGCTTAAGCAATTCTCTTTACTAAGCCTGTCAAGTAGCTGGGATTACAGACGCCTGCCATGATGTCTAGCTATTTTTGTTGCAGTTCTCATTGTTTAGCTGGCTGGGCTAGGTTCGAACCCGCCACCCTAGTTGTATGTGCCTGGCCCCGTAACCACTGTGCTATGGACACTGAGCCTCGTGTAACCTTTTTTTTTTTTTTTTTAATTTAATTTAATTTAATATTTATTTATTTTTTAGAGACAGAGTCTTAACTTTATCTCACTCAGTAGAGTGCTGTGTTGTCACAGCTCACAGCAACCTCCAATTCCTGGGCTTAGGCGATTCTTGTGCCTCAGCCTCTGGAGTAGCTGGGACTACAGGCGCTTGCCAGAATGCCTTGCTATTTTTTGTTGCGGTTTGGCCGGGGCCGGTTTTGAACGTGCCACCCTTGGTATATGGGGCTGGCTCCCTACCCAGTGAGCCACAGGCACCACTCCCATGCAATCATTTATTAATCTGCCTTTATTTTTATTCATTTGATTGCATGCTAATTTAGAATGGATCTTGTTTGAAGGGTATGGTATGCAGTAAGGTTGTGCCAAAGGCAAAATGACAGAATAGAATGTGGTATTTCAAGTTCTGAGCATGAAATATGAGCATTCATTTCCCTACAAAGTTAATTACTATTGGTAAAATAGAGTATTTGGCAGGGAGCCAAGGAACATAGAAAGACTGAAAATGTTAAACTTCTTTCTCAGAATTTGGGGGACTTTATTCAGGAAATCTGCTTCAAGTACAAGTAGAAAATCACCTGTGCCCCCATATCTAGTCCTAACAGAATTACAGCACTCAGTCATACCTATTCCTACTTGTTATACTAACAGTATAACCTGGTCAAGTCTTCAGACACATGTTTCTCTTCAAAAATAGTGGTAACAGTTGGTTTTAGCAATCTCTAATTTTTAGTCAGGTATTTTCCCTAAGGGGTTAGGATTTAGCAATGCTTCAGACAATCTGCTTCTGTAGAGCTTTTCTTCTGGCAAGGGATGAAGTGGGAGACAGATAAGGAAAAAATATATATGTTAAGTGCTTTTAATCCTTTGCAGAGTGTGCTGAGAAACCAAATCTGCCAGTTGAGGTGTGCATCAATTTCAACAACCATTACCGTACCTGGGGCATACTGGTAGTTCTTTGGTTTCTTACTGATCAAAATAATTCACACAGGCTGATACCAGTTATTTTAGGTACAAATGAAAAATCCTGAGAACTAATGGTATGATGCTTATAGACTCAAGTAGTAAGATAACAGTAACGTGTGTCATCAGGTTTTTTTTTTTTTTTTTTAGAGAGACAGAGTCTCACTTTATACCCCCTCGGAAGTGTGCCATGGCCTCACACAGCTCACAGCAACCTCCCAACTCCTGGGCCTAGGTGATTGTCTTGCTTCAGCCTCCCGATTAGCTGGGACTACAGGCAACCATCACAACGCCTGGCTATTTTTTTGTTGCAGTTTGGCCGCGGCCAAGTTTGAACCCACCACCCTCGGTATATGAGGCCTGTACCTTATCCACTGAGCCACAGGCGCCGCCCGCCATCAAGCTTTTGTTTGCAAAATGATTGCTTATAGGCATTGTTCACACCCAAAAGGTTAAAAGCATTGAGTTATTGACATTATAGGTGAGAAGGAAAGTAAAAGCAGTAGAGAAAAAATAAAAGGGAACATAAAGTTATCTTTGGAAGGCAGAGCTTTTATAGATAAGGCAGTTAGGGAAGGCCTCTTCACTACTGTGCCATTGAGCTCCCAGCAACCTCCAACTCCTGGGCTTAGGGGATTCTCTTGCCTCAGCCTCCGGAGCAGCTGGGACTACAGGAACCCAGCACAATGCCAGCTATTTTTTGGGTTGCAGTTCGGCCAAGACCAGGTTTGGACCCACCACCCTCGGTATATGGGGCCAGCGCCCTACCCAATGAGCCACAAGCACCACCCTTTTTTTTTTTTTTTATAGAGGCAGTCTCACTGTATCACCCTTGGTAGGGTACTGTGGCATCATAGCTCACAGCAATCTCAAACTCTTGGGCTCAAACGATTCTCTTGCCTCAGCCTCCAGAGTAGCTGGGACTACAGGTGCCCGCCACAGCACCCAGCTATTATTTGATTGCAGTTGTCACTGTTTAGTTGGCCCCACCAGGTTCGAACCCGGCAGCCTTGGTACATGTGGCCAGCGCTGTAACTACTGTGCTATGGATGCCCAGCCAGCAGTTGTCATTGTTCTTCAGCTGGCCTGGGCTGCGTTCAAACCTGCCAACCTCAGTGCATGTGGCTGGTGCCATAACCACTGTGCTACGGGCATTGAGCCTTTTTTTCCTTTTACTACTAAAGTACATGTTTATTATAGGTGGTTTGTATAATGAAAGTAAGACTGAAGAAGAAAAATAAGGTTTATTATAAACCCTGTCTTAGTATTAACCTAATCATCAATACTTACAGTCTTAAGGGTATTTGTTTTTTTGTTTTTGAGACAGAGTTTCACTGTGTCACCTTTGGTAGAGTGCTATGGCATCACAGCTCACAGCAACTTCCAATTCTTGGGCTAAACCAATTCTCTTGCCTCAGCCTCCCAAGTAGCTGGAACTACAGGTGCCAGCTATTTTTTGTTGCAGTCGTCAATTGTTGTTTCACTGGCCCCAGCTGGGTTCGAACATGCCACCCATGGTATATGTGGCTGGTACTGTAACCACTGCTACAGGCACCGAGCTGTTTTATGGGTGTTTTTAGCCAATTCTTTTGGTTTAAAGTTGGTAGAAATTTCTGATGAGAACTTAGAGTGGTACTTATTTTCTGTATGCGTTACTATAATCAAGTTTTACAGTCTACTTATTCCTTAGAACTGGCAAAAGTTCTTGATTTCCGGTGTATAAGACTCCATTTCTTAGGCTGGGTACAGTGGTTCACCCTTATAATGCTAACATTCTGGGAGGCTGAGGTGGGAAAATCATTTGAGCTCAGAAGTTTGTGACCATCTGAAGCAAAAGCAAGCCACCATCTCCAAAAAAAAAGTTAAAAAATTAACCCATTGTGGTACACACCTGTAGACCCAGCTACTTGGGAGACTGATGTGGGAAAATTGCTTGAGCCCAGGCGTTTGAGGTTGCAGTGAGCTATGATGACACCACTGCACTTTATATCTAGAGTGATATAGAGGGTGATTCTATCTTAAAAGGGGGAAAGGGGGTGTCAATTCTTTAGTTTACATATTATATTCCTTCTGACCTTTAATCTTCGTTATAGGCAAAGAAGAGTAAAACCAAAATGCCATCTTTAGTAAAGAAGTGGCAGAGTATCCAGCGTGAGTTAGATGAAGAGGACAATTCTAGTTCCAGTGAAGAAGACCGGGAATCAACTGCACAGAAGCGAATTGAAGAGTGGAAACAGCAGCAGCTGGTTAGGTAAAAGAAAAGGGATTACAGAGGGGGTCGATTGTGGTGGTAGTAGTTGTATTAGTACATTCATATTCTTAAGATTACACCCCTTAATTTTTGCTATTCTTTATAAATTTACCTAAAACAGCTTTTCCTTTTTTTTTTTTTTTTTAAACAGAATCTTGCTTTGTTGCTCTCAGTAGAGTGCTATGGCAGCATAGCTCACAGCAACCTCAGACTCTTGGGCTTAAGCTTTTCTCTTGCCTCAGCCTCCTGAGTAGCTGGGACTACAGACACCTGCCACAATGCCTGGTTACTTTTAGAGACAGAGTCTTGCTTTTACTCAGGCTGGTCTCAAGCCTGTGAGCTTGGTTAATCCACTTGCCTCAATCTCCAGCCACTGAGCTCAGAAAACCACTTTTAATTCATAGCATGATTTTCCTATAAAAATTTTGGGGGGGGGGACACCCATAGCTCAGTGGTTAGGGTGCCAGTCACATGCACTGGGGCTGGGGGTGGGTTTGAACCTGGCCCTGGGCCTGCTAAACAAAGAAACAAACACAAATAGCCAGGCGTTGTGGCAGGCACCTATAGTCCCAGCTACTTGGGAGTCTGAGGTAGGAGAATTGCTTAAGCCCAAGAGTTTGAGGTTGCTGTGAGCTATGACATCACAGCACTTTACTGAGGGAGACAAAGTGAGACTGTCTCAAAAAAAATTTTTTGTGTGTGTTCTAGAGATTTTTTTAAAATCAGAAATATCAGAGTTGTGGGCGTCGCATGTGGCTCAGTGAGTAGGGTTCCACCCCATATACCGAGGGTGGCAAGTTCAAACCTGGCCCCGGCCAAACTGCAACAAAAAAAGTTGGGCATTGTGGCAGGCTCCTGTAGTCCCAGCTACTCAGGAGGCTGAGGCAAGAGAATCACCTGAGCCCAAAAGCTGGAGGTTGCTGTGAGCTGAGATGCCACGGTACTCTACTGAGGGTGACAAAGTGAAACTCTGTCTCTTAAAAAAAAAAAGAAAAAATTAGAGTTGTAATATTTTCTCCTGCTAATTGTCTTAGGACAGGAAAAATAGTTATGTACATTTACTATCTAGATCCAGTGGACAATTTTTTTATAACTTATTTTACAAATAATTGATAATAAAGAGAGAGGGAGAAAATGTCGTTATCTTTTTTTTTTTTTTGAGACAATAGTTTCACTCAGTTGCCCTCAGTATGAGTGCTGTAGCTTCATAGCTCACAACAACCTTAAACTCTGGGGTTCAAACGATTTCTTGCCTCAACCTCCCAAGTAGCTGGGACTACAGGCACCCACCACAATGCCCAACTAGTTTTTCTATTTTAGTAGATACGGGGTCTTACTCTTGCTCAATCTAGTCTCAAAACCCTGAGCTCAGGTAAATCCACCTGCCTCAGCCTCCCCAGAGTGCCAGGATTACTGGTGTGAGTCTCCATACCAGGCCTCATAAATTTTAGAAAGAGGCCAGGAGTGGTGTCTGATGCCTATAATCCTAGCATTCTGGGAGGCCAAGGTGGAAGGAGCCCTTGAGTGAGCTTAGGAGTTGGAGAGCAGCCTGAGTAAGATCAAGACCCTGTTTCTATTCAAAATAGAAAAAAATAGCAGGGTGTTGTGGCGGGTGCCTGTAGTCCCAGCTACTTGGGAGGCTGAGATAAGAGGATCAGTTAAGCCCAGGAGTTTGTGATTATTGAGAGCTATGAAGCCAAGGCACTCTACCCAGGGCATCTGAGTGAGACTGTCTCCAAACAAAAATAACCATCTCATCAATATTGATGTCTGATTTCAAGTTCAAATCTGATAGTTTCTGTCTTACTTTGAATTTATGAAAGGGTCCAGTGTGCCCATTCTGGTAATTGCAAGATGGAATTTGAGTTTTAATACATACAAATAAAATTGCTCATAAGAGGGCGGTGCCTGTGGCTCTGTGGGTAGGGCGCTGGCCCCATATACCGAGGGTGGCGGGTTCCTGTAGTCCCAGCTACTCAGGAGGCTGAGGCAAGAGAATCGCCTAAGCCCAGGAGTTGCAGGTTGCTGTGATCTGTGTGACACCACGGCACTCTACCCAGGGCAATAATGTGAGACTCTGTCTCAAAAAAAAAAAAAAAAAAAAAAAATTGCTCAAAAGAGAAACTTTAACATTAGTTCCAAGGGTCCTCTGATGACATATATTCAAGATCAAATATATCCACCTTAAAGAATTGTGCTTTGGGGTGGCACCTGTGGCTCAAGGAATAGGGCACCAGCCCCATATGCCAGAGGTGGCGGGTTCAAACCTGGCCCTGGCCAAAAAACTGCAAATAAATAAATAAAGCATGAGATTAAAAAAAAAATTAAAAAAAAAAAAAAAAGAAGAATTGTGCTTTGTATGTACTAAGGAGAAAAATATTCCTTCAGTATGGCTTTAATGGTTATTGGAGATACGTTTTTATATAAAATAAATATGTACTTACATGTGTACATAAAATGAGAGTGTATATAAATGTGTGTTTGGTTGGCCTATCAGAATTCAGAAATTTGAAGAACATGCTTATATTTAGTTGAGAAACTTAAAAAGATTTTATAAACAGACATGCCAAAGTTTTCAGTTTTAGAAGTGAGAGGTTTTTATTTGCTAGGAAGTGAGCACTTTTGTTCTCGTTCTTTCCGGTGAAGTAATCTGTATGTTGTTTTCACAGTGGCATGGCAGAGAGAAATGCTAATTTTGAAGCCCTTCCTGAGGATTGGCGAGCAAGACTGAAGAGAAGGAAAATGACTCCAAACACATAGTTTTTAAATCTAGAAAAAAATTTTTAATTTGTTTTGTGTTTATTTCAGAGTCTTAACCAGTTTTACTGTTGTCAAACTATAAATGTTGAGGGGGGAGAGCATATGAACTTCCTGGTCAAGAACATATGATAACAAAGTTTTCACACCTGTGAATTGTTATTTTTCTGTTTTGCTGAAAGGTGAGGTGATTGGAATTGCTTTGACCTGGCTGCCTTTATTACCACACTGGCAAAACTTAGCATGTTAGGTATATTAACCTCATCAATTTTGAGGAACAATTGGCACACAAATCTGATACTTCAGTGGGGCTGAATGGCAAAAAGTGAAGAATTTTTATGCCTGATAGACAGGTTAGTTAGTTCTAGTGTGGCACAGGCTCTCAGTGACTTCTAACCCCAGAACAAGTGCAATTCAGAAGGCAGTTCTGTATTTGACTTTGCTTAACTGGGATTGCCAGGATCTCTTTCTGACCTCTTCCCCTAGTCTGCCACCCCTGAAGTGCTGTCAGCTGGTTTATCTTGTGCTGATATTTGGCCACAGTCTTTAAGTAGTTCTTTCTGACCAACTCTAAAACTAATGGCTCAGTCATTTCACACACTAGGGGACATATTTAAATTTTAATACAAGCAGTAACAGCTTGTGTTCCTATCCTTGATTTTGAGAATTTACCCCTTGAGTATGTGGCAATAAGTGCAGCAAAAGTCGCTCTGTATCAGTGTGTCTTGGTTGTCTTACCCTGGTCCAAAATTTACCTCTCTTTGTGTGAATATTTTCTCCATAAAATTCCAGTATTTAAAAAGCAGTTTACTGTTCTGTACATTCTATTGGTACCACAATCAGGTAAAAGTCACTTTAAACTGAAGAAAAGGCAAATTGTGTTTTAAGACTGTTTGTATTTCTCCAGTTTTTGACCTTGTAAATTTGTATATATGCACTAATAAAGCTTTTTTTATACTTCTGATTGGTTATCCTTTTGCTCTTCAAAGCCTGGTAACCCCTGATTATGTAACCAGGACTTATTTTAAGTCAATTCTTAATTGTTTTTTTCTAATCGAATACAGTGCAAGGCATGTGCAAACCAATTGAACTGCTTTCAGGAAAAGAACAGCAGGATCTTGGGTAGGAATGGAGGGAGATTGGTGGGGCAGGGTTAGAAAACAGGCCTTTAGTACCAGAAGGTGCTGTATGACTTAAATTTGGTTTGTACTCTATGATATTAGCTTAATATTTGACCTATTTAAGTCCTGGAAATAATGTAATGTGTTAAAAAATAAAGGTGCTTTATAGCTTTTCTCTTTCCCACTCTTGATTCTAAAGGTAATAGATAAGGCTGCCGTCATATAAAGTTAACCAAAGATAATAGTTTGAATTTTATTCCAGTATATTTCTATGCATATAATTAAATTTTGTTTAAACTAATGAGTTGAATCGCGTGTTATTTATTTGGCTAACTTCGTTTCTTGTGATTTTTCAATGTAGAAGGTAATTTCTCCTTCTGCCTATATAGAGAATATATGTGAGGTGAAAGGGGGAAGCAGTTACCTAAAGCTAAGGAACTGCAAACGAGCTGGGAAATAACGTTGCAGACTACTGGCATTGTACTCATCAATCCAATTTCGATCCCCAGATTAGGGCTATGAAGTATGAAGGAAGAGTTAAGTCTAAACCGCCAGCACCCGCCACACTTGACCTTCCCAAGGTTCCCCGCTCTGTCCTTGGGGGCGGGGCCCAGCTCCCCGGAAACGCCAGACTGCCCCACCCTCCCGCTTCCTGCTCGGTTGCTAGGCTACCCCGGCCCTCACAGAAAAGCCGTGCTGGGTGAAGGCTGCGGCGTATCCTCCCTGGTACGCTCCGGCTTCCCGGCTATCCCAGGCTTCTCTGCTGCCGCTGGCCTTGCGCCCACCCTTGCTGCCCGGGGCAAGCTGGGGCTTGGAGGTGGTCGTAGCTTTCCTCTGCCTTCTTTCTGCTTACCCTACTCTCTCCAACCCATATGAAACCTCTCCACCTCCCCCTGGTCAAACGGCTGTGAACCAATCCCTAAATTCCCTTTTCAGAGCCCACCCTCCCGACCCCTGTCCTATCTGTTCCATGTACCCGGAGACGACTTGGCTTTATGCCCTACCCTCACCTTCGCTTTCCCGTAGCATCCTGGTGGCGGGCGTCTCCCTTCTCAGGGAGAGGGAAGCGTGGGGCCTGGCCCCTCGGGAAGAAGTGGGAAGACGCATAGCTCTTCCTGACTCTTCAGGTGCGCCTCCCAGCTCGAGGAGGGAACCACCAGCTGGGTTTCCTCAAGCGAAAAGCTGGATGTAGGGTGGAGGAAGAAGAGCTACCGACAGTTTTTCTTACTTGTTCTGTTCCGGCTTTGTAGCATCTCCTGCGTAATCACCTGCTTATTTGGAAAGTGGGCAGGAGGTGCATCTGGATGCCAGTGTCACTGACTGGTCATCGTACCATGCAGAAGTAACATGTTCCCAGCATTGGAAACAGAGCTGAAGCAGGAGGTTGGTACACACTCCTCTCTGTGAACTCCGCAGAAATCCAATACTAGATCAGAAGGGATATTCTGGTGGCACCATTTTCTATCTGGAGGTCTTGATCCCCAAGATACAATAACGTGTATGAATGTCTTGGTTTGTTTATAGAAATTCTCAAGTACACAGTCCAATCAATGCTTGTGTACTTTTTTTTTTTTTTTTTTTTTTTTGAGACAAGAGTCTCACTTGGTCACCTTTGGTAGAGTGTTTTTCAGAGATAGGGTCTCACCTTGTTCAGACTGGCCTTGAACTTCTGAGCTCTGGCAATCCAACCACCTGGACCTCCCAAGTGCTGGGATTACAGGTGTGAACCACCGAACCTGGCCTGCTTGTGTACTTTTTAAGGGTTCATTATCGTCTCAAAAGACTATTCTGATAGAGTTGGCCTTTCCTTAAACAGGCTCATCCTGATCCCTATGAAGACTTTATGTACCATCACCTTCGGTATTATGGCTACTTTAAAGGTAATACTGTGTTCTTACCTAACATCACCTTTCCTGGGGTCTTAAAGTGAATTGTTTCATTTACTGGTAGAGTTGTGCTTGGATAGTACTGCTAGATGAAAAGTACTTCCTTTCCCTATTGACCTGCTATGTCACTCTTATGCCTGAGTTGCTTTCTACAAAGATCTGTTTCTCAGCTCTATTCCATTGGTCTATTTGTCTATCCTTGCACAAATATCACCTACTTGTAATTACTACGTGGCATTAAAATAAGTGTGGTGTCTGGAGAGGCACAACTTACACCTTTTTTTTTTCTTTTAAAGAGACAGGGTCTTGGCCAGACACAATAACTCAAATGCCTATAATCCTAGTTCTTTGGGAGGCCAAGGCAAGAGGATTGCTTAAGGCCAGGAATTGAAGACCAGCCTGGGCAACATAGCAAGACTCCATCTCTTAAAAAAAAAAAAAAAAAAATTAGCCAGATGTGGTGGTACACACTGATAGTCCTGGCAACTTGGGAAGCTGAGGCAGGAGGGTCCCTTTAGCCTAGGCATTGGAAGTTGCAGTAAACTATAATGACATCACTTCACTCTAGCCCAGGCAATAGACTGAAACCCTATCTCGAAAAAGAAAAAGAGACAGGGTCTCACTATGTTGCCCAGGATGGATTTGAACTCCAGGTCGCAAGGAATCTTCCTATCTTAGCCTCCCACATAGCAGGGACTACAAACAATCCACGTGACTAAAGACTGAGTATAATGGCTTACACCTATAATCTTAGCACTCTGGGAAACTGAGGTGGGTGGATTGCCTGAGCTCACAAGTTCGAGACCAGCCTGAGCAAGAGTGAGACCCTGCCTCTAAAAATAGCCAGGCATTGTGGCAGGCACCTGTAGTCCCAGCTACTTGGGAGACTAAGGTAAGAGAATTGCTTGAGCCCGAGAGTTGGAGGTTGCTGTGAGCTACGACACTACAGTACTCTACCCATGGTGACACGACACTACAGTACTCTACCCATGGTGACAAAGTGAGACTCTCTCAAAAAAAAAAAAAAAAGTGTCATGACTGTTCTTGAGTCTTTGAATTGGCTTATGATATTTTAAAAAATTATTAAAATTGCAGTGGCTAGGCGTGGTGGCTCAGGCATGTAATCCTAGCACTTGGGAGGCCAAGGTGGGTGCATTGCCTGAGCTCACGGTTCAAGATCAGCCTGAGCCAGAGTGAGACCTTGTCTCTAAAAAATAGCCAGGCGTTGGCTTGGAGCCTGTGGCTCAAGCAGCTAGGGCACCAACCACATACACCTGAGCTGGCAGGTTCGAATCCAGCCTGGGCCCGTCAAACAATGATGGCTACAACCAAAAAAGAGCCGGGCATTGTGGCGGGCACCTGTAGTCCCAGCTACTTGGGAGTTTGAGGCAAGAGAATCGCTTAAGCCCAGGTGTTGGAGGTTGCTGTGAGCTGTAATGCCTTGGCACTCTACCCAGGGTGACAGCTTGAGGCTCTGTCTCAAAAAAAAAAAATAGCCAGGGGCTGTGGCGGGCGCCTGTAGTCCCAGCTACTCGGGACACTGAGGCAAGAGAATCACTTAAGCCCAAGAATTTGAGGTTGCTGTGAGCTATGATGCCATAGCACTCTACCAAGGGTAACAAAGTGAGACTCTGTCTTTAAAAAAAAAAAGAAATTATAGTGAATCAATAGATTGTTATTTCACAAGAAATGGCAATTATCCAACAGTGGGTTCGCCAGTCTGTGCAAATAGTACATATTTCCATTCACTTACATCTTCTTTAGTGTCTCCCAATAAAAATGTACAGTTTTTTTGTTTGTTTGTTTTTGTTTTTTTTGAGACAGAGTCTCACTCTGTTGCCCCAGGCTAAAGTTCTGTGGCATCATAGTTCACAGCAACCTCAAACCCTTCGATACCAGGGATTGACTTTTCTTGCCTCAGTGTCCTGCCATAATGCCTGGCTAATGTTTCTATTGTCAGTAGAGAGAGGGTCTCAGTCTTGCCCAGGCTGGTCTCAAACTCCTAAGTTCAAGCAGTCTACCTGCCTCATACTCTGGAGTGTTAGGATTACAGGTGTGAGCCACTGCACTTGGCAAAATGTAGTGTTTTCATAGTACTTTATATTGTATGCTATGTTAATCTTTTTTAAATTAAATGTTAATCTTTTTTCTTCTTGTTTTGAGACAGAGTCTCACTTTGTAGCCCTTGCGGTAGAATGTCATGGCATCACAGTTCACAGCAACCTCAAACTCAAACTCACCTCACTCTGAAATGATTTTCTTCTCTCAGCCTCCTGAATAGCTGAGACTACAGGTGCCAGCCACAACACTGGGCTATTTTTAGAGACGTGGTCTTGCTCTGGCTAAGGCTGGTCTCAAACCTGTGAGCTCAGGCAGTCTACCCACCTCAGCCTCCCAGAGTGCTAGAATTATAGGCATGAGCCATTGTGCCCCGCCAACTAATCATTTTCTTTTACTTTTTTTTTTTTCTTTTTTGAGACAAGAGGCTCAAGCTGTCACCCTGGCTAGAGTGCTGCGACGTCACAGCTCACAGCAACCTCAAACTCTTGGGCTCAAGCAATTCTCTTACCTCAGCCTCCTAAGTAGCTGGGACTACAGGCATAACACCACAACACCTGGCTGTTTTTTTTGTTGCAGTTGTCATTGTTTTAGCTGGCCCGGGCCAGGTTTGAACCCACCAGCCTCAATGTATGTGGCTGGTGCCCTACCTACGGTGCTACAAGTGCCACCTAATCTTTTTATTTTTTATAAATTTTTAATTTTTTAAATGTTAATGTTCATCATTTTTTTTCTGTCTTTTGAGACAGAGTCTCACTGTATTGCCCCAGGCTAGAGTGCTGTAACATAATAGCTCACAGCAACCTCAAAGTCTTAGTCTTGAGCAATCCTCTTGCCTCAGCCTCCCAAGTAGCTGGGACTACAAGTATGCACCACTACACTCAGCTAGTTTTTCTGTTTTTGGTAGAGATGTGGGGTCTCACTCATGCTCAGGCTTGAATTCCTGATTCCAAGCAATCCACTTTCCTCGGGCTCCCAGACTGCTGGGATTAAAGGTGCAAGCCACCGCACCTGGTCTAAATTTTTAATTTTCTAATTTTGTGGCTGGTTTATAGAAATAAATTGGAATTGTTTTTCTTTTATTTTAGAGACAAAGTCTCATTCTGTGGCTGGATGGAGTATAGTGATGTGATCATAACCTCCTGCTACCTCCAACTCCTGGGCTCAAGTGATCCTCCTGCCTTGGCCTCCCCAAATGCTGGGATTATAGGAATGAGCTACTGCAAATGGCCAATTTTTGTTTTGTTCTGTTTTGTTTTTGAGACAGTCTCACTTGATGACTCTTGGTAAAGGGCTATGGCATCTTAGCTCACAGCAACCTCAAACTCTTGAGTTCATGCAGTTCTCTTGCCTCAGTCTTTCAGGTAGCTGGGACTAATAGCACCCAGCTATTTTTAGAGACGGGGTCTTGCTCTTGCTCTGGTTGATCTTGAAGTCATGAGCTCAGGCAATCCACCCACCTCAGCCGTCCAAGTGCTGGAAGTGCTGGGATTACCAGCGTGAGCCACTGTGCCCAGCTGGCCAAGTTTTGTTTTCTTTTGTTTTGATTTTTAGAGGCAGAGTCTCACTTTATCCCCCTTGGTAGAGTGCCATGGCGTCGCACAGCTCACAGCAACCTCCAACTCCTGGGTTTAGGCGATTCTCTTGCCTCAGCCTCCCGAGTAACTGGGACTACAGGCACCCACCACAACGCCCGGCTATTTTTTTGTTGCAGTTTGGCTGGGGCTGGTTTTGAACCCGCCACCCTCAGTATATGGGGCCAGCGCCCAACCTACCTTTTTTTTTTTTTTCCGGCTGGCCAAGTTTTTAGTGTTGATTTTATCTTTGCTTGCTTCAGCAGCACATATACTAAAATTGGAATGGTGTTTATCTCTAACAAGCTTATTAAACTTTCTTATTAACTAGTATAGTCCTCCTCCCCCATCTACAGGGGATATATTCCAAGACTCCCAGTGAATAGCTGAAACCACACATAGTATTTAATTTAATTACTGTCAGAACAAGGTTCAGTTCACATTTTCCATCCATAAATTTCCTTTTCTACCTTAACTAAGTACACTATGATCTTAACTTTTGCAGTTTGCATTGTGACAATAACACTAGCACAGATTTTTTTTTCTCGTTCTTCACAATTGCATTGACAGAAGATTCATTCTTATTGCAGGATTTATCAACCTCACCAGACAATTTTTTTCCTTATGTCAAGAACTTTTACCTTTTCACTTAAGGAAGCAGTTTATGATGTCTCTTTGGCATATCTGAATTGCCAGCATCTCTACTACTGCATTTTGAGGCCATTATTAAGTAAAATAAGGGGTACTTAAACATAAGCACTATGATACCAGCTGATCTGATAACAGCGACAGGTACTAAGTAACTCACAGGCAGATAGCACATATATCATAGATATGCTGGACAAAAGGATGATGTACAGACATTGCAAATGGCTTGCAGTAAAAAAACTTTTAAGAATTGCTTATTTCTGGACCTTTTCATTTACTTTTCAGACCACAGTTGACCCCTAGTCAACTGAAACTGCAGAAAACGAAACCATGATTAAGAGAGAACCACTGGGCTCAGCGCCTGTGGCTCAAACGGCTAAGGTGCCAGCCACATACACCTGAGCCTGGTGGGTTCAAATCCAGCCCGGGCCGGCCAAACAACGAAAGCTGCAACAAAAAAATAGCCGGCGTTGTGGCAGGAGCCTGTAGTCTCAGCTACTTGAGAGGCGGAGGCAAGAGAATCGCCTCAGCCCAAGAGCTGGAGGTTGCTGTGAGCTGTGATGGCACATCACTCTACCAAAGGGCGAAAAAGTGAGACTCTGTCTCTAAAAAAAAAAAGTAGGCCGCTGGCCCCATATGCCAGAGGTGGCAGGTTCAAACCCAGCCCCGGCCAAAAACTGCAAAAAAAAAAGTCTATTTGGGTGTGCCAGAGACTTTTATTTATTTATGTGTTTATTTTAATTTTTTTTTTTTTTTTTTTTGAAACAGCATCCCACTTTGTCAGGAGGGGACTTTTAGTTTCTTTTATTCTATAGTGGTTAATTTTTCCTGATTATTTGATGAGATTTCTCAGGTGGAGGTCTTAAGACAATTGCTTTTCTTTAAAGAAGTTTCCTTAAGATAAGGAAATTTCAGAGAGAGTCCTCCTTCCCTGCTCTTGGAGTGGTGGGGAAACAGGAGAGGTCTAAAAAAGTCCTTGTTTAGGAGGCATTTTCTTTATTCTTTCCTTTTTTTTTTTTTTTTTTTGGAGACAGAGTTTTACTATGTTTTCCCTGGTAGAGTGCCATTGGTATCACAGCTCACAGGAACCTCAAACTCTTGGTTTAAGTGATTCTCTTGTTTCAGCCTCCCAAGTAGCTGGGACTACAGGTGCCCAGCTATTTTTTTGTTGTAGTTGTCATTATTGTTTAGCAAGCCTAGGCTTGGGTTCGAAACCACTAGCCCGGGTGTACATGGCCAGCCACCCTAACCACTGAGCTACAAGCACCGAGCCTAGGAGGTATTTTCTAAGGCCTTCCCATTTTAGTTCAAAGCATTCAGGGATGCCAAAGCTACCAGGTCTTTGTGTTTCCCAAGTCCTTTCTTGTTCCCTTACACCACGGTGCTGCTCAGGTCTTCCTGCTTGCTCTCTTGTTTCCTCAATTGTAAAATGGGGATAATTAATGCCTAACAGAAGTTGAAATGTGAAAGCTCTTTGAAAAGTGGCACATGCTTATTGCAAAGGCCTGTGGTAGTGAATGGTGATAGAAGAAGTGGTGATTTAGACAGTGGTTTGGTATTAACCTAGATGTTAAGATGTGATGAGCAACTTTAATAAAACTGCTTATTCTTAGGGCAGAGAGGCAGTTTACCAGACCCTGCTACACATCAGCATGTTTGGAAGAATAAACCTCGATACCTGGTGAATAGCTCTTTTGGAGAAAGAGATGATTTTATATCAGACACCCTGCAAAAAGAGAAGCTTCTATGTGAGTAATATATCAGTATGTGTGACACTCCTCTCCCCAAGCATCTCACTGCCTAATAACTCCTATGGGAATTCAGGGGAATGTAGCCTAACAGAGAAGAGGCCAGGGGAGCAGCAGAAGAGACTGGTCAGGGTGAGATGACTGGCGCAGGAGCCAGCTGACCTCCCCTTCAGTTTTCCCTGGTCCAATTTACTGACACTCAAAATTCAATTAGTATATAAAGGCTAGGAGTTGTTTCTTTCTAAGAAGCATTAAAGTACAAAATTCACAGCAATGTGAATGAGTTTTAGTCATAGTATAATTTTCTGTTCTGATCATTGGAGCAAGGAAAATAATCTTTCTAGCGAAGCATTTACAGTTTTTTGTTGGTTTGCCTTAGACTCCCAACTATCTAGGACTACAGGTGCCACCACACCCAGTTAATTTTTCTATTTTTCTTTTTTTGAGACAGTATTACTATGTTGCCCTCGGTAGAGTGTTGTGGTGTCACAGCTCACAGCAATCTCAAACTCTTGAACTTAAGCAATTCTCTTGCCACAGCCTTCCAAGTAGTTGAGACTACAGATGCCCACTACAATGCCTAGCTATTTTGTTGTCATCGTCGTTGTCATTTAGCAGTCCTGGGCCAGGTTCAAACCCACCAGCCCCGGTGCATGTGGATGGTCCCTAACCACTGAGCTACAGGTACCGAGCCTAAGTTTTCTATTTTTTTGTAGAGCAGTCTCTGTGATAATCGGGTATGAATTTAAGCCACTGCACCGAGCCCTGTTGTTGTTTTTATAACCAGAAAAGAACAAAGGAAAAAAATGGATTAGAAGCGGATTGCTTAAAAAAAAAAAAAAAGAAAAAAAAAGGAATATGTAGCATATGGTTTAAAAGTTCAAACAATAGCAAAAAGCCCTTCCTGTCCCACCTGTAATGTACTTATAATTATTTTCAGGAAAAAAAAAGGAAATTGTCCATAAGTATCTATATGTTATTACTTTTTAATTACCTACAGGATATTATTCTTATTTTTATTTTTATTTTTTTTTGGGACAGAGCCTCAAGTTGTTGCCCTGGGTAGAGTGCTGTGGCATCACAGCTGACAGCAACCTCCAACTCCTGGGCTCAAGCTATTCTCCTGCTTCCACCTCCCAAGTAGCTAGGACTTGTGGTGGTGTCCACCACAACACCCGGCTATTTTTTTTGGTTGCAGCCGTCATTATTGTTTAGTGGGCCCAGGCTGGATTCGAACCCACCAGCTCAGGTATATGTGGCTGGCGCTTTAGCCACTTGAGCCACAGGCACTAAGCCGCCCACAGGGTATTCTGTACACAATCTTCTTTGATTTTTGTTTGTTTAATAATGCACATTAGAAGAATTTACCTCATTTTTTTTTGAGACACAGTCTCACTCTGTCACCTGGGCTAGAGAGCAGTGGCACAGTCATAGCTCAGTGTAACCTCAAACTTCTGTGCTCAAGTTATTCTTTTACCTCAGTCTCCCAAGTAGCTGGGACTACAGGTGTGTGCCAGGCCTAGCTAATTTTTTTTGGTAGAGCCAGGGTCTCACTATTGCCCAGGCTGAACTCCTGGGTTCAAGCGTTCCTTCTAGCTCAGTCTCCCGTGTAGGCAGACTTTACCTCATTCTTTTTATTTTTTATTTTTTTAACGGAGTCTCACTTTGTTGCCCTTTGTAGAGTCCTATGGCATCACAGCTTACAGCAACCTCTAGCTCTTGGGCTTAGATGATGCTTTTGCCTCAGCCTCCCATGTAGCTGGGACTACAGGGCCCACCACAACGCCTGGCTATTTTTTGTTGCAGTTTGACCAGTTCGAACCCACCACCCTCAGTATATGGGGCCGGCGCCCTACTCACTGAGCCACAGGCGTCACCCACCTCATTCTTTTTAAAGGCATCTATTCCATCATTAATTCCATTAATTAGGCACAATTATTTAAACTTAACTTTCAATGGATGCTTTGTTCTACTTTCTTGTTATTCAAACATTGCTACATAAGCATCTTTGTATGCAATGAGTATATGCATATTGATGAATTTTTTCTTAGAATATAAAAGTATGGCTCAGCACCAATGGCTCAAGCAGCTAAGGTCCCAGCCACATACACCTGAGTTGGCAGGTTTGAATCTGGCCCGGGCTCGCCAAACAACAAAGACAGCTGTAACAAAAAATAGCCGGACATTGTGGCAGGCGCCTATAGTCCCAGCTACTTGGGAGGCAGAGACAGGAGAATTGCTTGAGCCCAAGAGTTGGAGGTTGCTCTGAGCTGTGATGCCTCGGCACTTCACCCAGGGCAACAGCTTGAGGCTCTGTCTCAAAAAAAAAAAAAAAAATCTGCCTAGCAGATGCAGGTTCACTTGAAAACCCCTCTGCCTTTTTTGAAATGAAAGGCTATCTCCCAGCCAGCCCAAACTTCAGACCACTGTTGCTAAATTTTGATTTGTTGGAATTATGATCAGCCGTGTTAACTCATTAATGTGTATTCATCATAAATTTGCTTTTAAAGTTGTTTTTGGATTTGTTATTAGTAGAGTTTGTATTTTCTTGCAATTAAATTTATAAAATGTCAAAAAAAAGAATATAAAAGTATAAGTGTATTTTATATTAGAGAAAGGGAAGATAGGGGAAGAGATGAGAGAGAAGAGACAAGAGAGAACAGGGAGTGAGAGAGAGAAAGATGGTGTTTATGAACTTCTTGAGAAAATATTTAAGATAAATTCTTAGCTGTGGGATTGCTAGATCCAAGAATTGTGTCTATTATAAATTTTATTAGATGCTATCAAACTGTGTTCTGGACAGGTTCAGAAAGGTTGCACCAATTTGCCCTCTTAACAGCAGGTTCTGTTTACTTATACCTTTGCCAGGATGGTTGTGAAGACATACATGTCTTTCCTATCTATTAGGTAAAACTGGTATTTCTTTATCAGTTTGATTTATATTCTTTAGTTACGAGTAATTTTCAAATGTTTATTGCCTTCCTCCTTCTTTTCCCCCATTGAAGTGCGGGGAAAAGATTTACATATATAATAATACAGGGCCCCATCATGGGCATGGGAAGTGAGAAGGGATTGGGACATTGGGCAGAAAAAAAAAAAGACAATAGTCCCTAGGACAAACTACCTCCTCTTCTTCTTTCCAGGGTCTACCTGTTTATCTTCAACTGGGCACAAACAGATAGAAGCTGTAAGCAGAGGTATTTCATGTCCTTCCAGACCAGAAAATTCAAGTTTCTTTATGGGAATATGTCTTCACCACCCAAACCAAAAATTACCAGACAAGCCTGGAATTCATGTGTGATGGGCACTGAGGGGCTGGCAGCATTTATCTATATACTCGAGTATAAGCCGAGTTTTTTTGGCACAAAATTTGTGCCAAAAAACCTGAACTCGGCACAAATTTTGTGCCGGAAAAAACTCGGCTTATACTTGAGTATATAGGTAGTTCCCCTTTTTGTTTGCATTTTTTTCTTTCTTCCTCTCATATGCTATCTTTTTCTGTCTCCCAAAAAGTCTTTCTTTTCCTCTTTTGTCTCATTCTCTCTTTCCCAAGAGATGTCCTTCCTCTCTTCTGCCCCTTCTCACTCCTGTTCTCCCCTGCTCCTTTCTGTCCTCTTTGTTTTATAAGTCTCTATCCTTTGGTTATATTATGGAACTAAATTTAATTTGTAGACTATTTCACTGTAGTTAATAACGTTTTATGTATTTTTTCTAAAATGCTAATTTTCCTCTTGTCGATCTCTAAACAAAAAAATAAAATACATTAAGTAATTTTTTATTCATTGTAACCCACCATTGAAATTTCTTAGACTCATTCACTTTAATTTTTAAAAAAGCTTCTAACTTACTCTAAACCTTTACCATTTACATATTGAATGGACATTCAGAATCTTAATATTTTATAATTCTGAATCTGTTCTGGACTAAATTTCCTTCTTGAACAGTGGTTCTCAACCTGTGCGTTGTGACCCCTTTGTAACAATGAAAATACATCATGGAGGGGGCACCTGTGGCTCAAGAAGTAGGGGGCTGGCCCCATATGCCAGAGGTGGTGGGTTCAAACCCGGCCCCGGCCAAAAACTGCAAAAGAAAAGAATGAAAGAAAAAAGAAAATACATCACAGCGGTAGGAAGTTGAGAATCACTGTTTTGTTTTTTTGTTTGTTTGTTTATTTTGACACAGAGCCTCAAGCTATCACCCTGGGTAGAGTGTCGTGGCATCACAGCTCACAGCAACTTCCAACTTAAGCGATTCTCTTGCCTCAACCTCCCACGCAGCTGGGACTATAGGCACCCGCCCCAATGCCTACCTATTTTTTGGTTGCAGCCAGCATTGTTGTTTGGTGGGTCCAGGCTGGATTCAAACTCACCAGCTCAGGTGTATGTGGCTGGCATCTTAGCCACTTGAGCCACAGGTGCCGAGCCAGAACCACTGTTCTTGAAGGAAAGGCATGTCATAGAATTGTATATCTATACTGACATTTTAATATAGTGCTTAACATTTATTTCATTGTTATAAATGAGTTAAAGTTCCCAAGGAGGAAAAGGAAGATGTTCACTTATTCCCTTTCCCTTTGGCAGATTCACTTATGCTGAGTTCACCAATTCTTAGAACCAGACAGCTTCTTTATGATGAGTTAGACAGAGTATACCCACGTCTTCGAGAACCTCAAGAGCTCTTTGGCTTTTTCTCTGCCAGCGGGCCACTGCAGGCTCCAAGATGGCCAATAGAATGTGAGGTCATCAAGGAAAACGTTCATCATATTGGTAATGTGACTTGTGTGTGGTAGTCTTGCTATTCTGCCAGACCTTAGAATTTTAAGTGCTGTGTGCTAAAGGCAAGACAGAGTCAACATCAATCAACTCACTCTGAAAAAACTAAACTTTGGGAAGTTGATATATACTCATCAAAGTAAAATTACACTAATGTATAAACTAGAATGCTTCTGAATTTTTCAGAAAGGGATGATAACATTCTTAGAGGCTAAAATATATAAATACTTGTTTTCTATATTATTCCTATCTCATTATTATTGATGAGTTGTAATTTTACCAGCATTGGTATAATTGATGAAGGCCATATATGCCAGAATAGTTTTTACTATCTTTAATTATATTTTGAGTTTGTTGGAGTTTTTTTTTTTTTTTTTTTTTAATAGAGACAGAGTCTCACTTTATCGTCCTTGGTGGAATGCCATGGCATCACACCTCACAGCAACCTCCAACTCCTGGGCTTAGGCGATTCTCTTGCCTCAGTCTCCTGAGTAGCTGGGACTACAGGCACCCGCCACAACACCCAGCTATTTTTTTTTATTGCAGTTTGGCCAGGGCTGGGTTCGAACCCACCACCTTTCATATATGGGGCCAGCACCCTACCCACTGAGCCACAGGTGCTGCCCAAGTGGAGACATTTTTATGACATTGCTAATCATACCTGTGAACTCCTGGTGCAAGTACAGTCTTTTGCATCCATTTTATGAGGCATTTACAGAAGTGGGTTGCATTGAAAAGCAGGGACTTTTCTAATTACCGGAAAACTTACGTTTACCCAACATAATATCTCTGCTTTAGACTACCGTATAAACAACTGAATCTTTCTTATTTTCTCACTCTCTTCTTAAAATATTCATTTAGTACCTATGTAATAGCATTTACCATATGCTAAAAATAGTTCTTGGTGTGAGGGTAGTAGTGATGAACAAGTGGGAGAATCCAGAATTCATCAATTAGTTGGGGAAGTTATTTTACCAGGCAATTGCATAGAGCTTGGTCCCTGGAGGAACACCTAGCCCAGCTTAGACATCAGCATGATGGGTATCCAAAAGGAGCTGACATGTGATCTGAGATCTAAAGAATGAGTAGTTGCCGGGCAAGGTGGCTCCCGCCTGTAAACCTAACACTCTGGAAGGCTGAGGCAACTGGATTACCCTGAGCTCACAGGTTTGAGTCCAGCCTGAGCCAGAACAAGACCCCATCTCTAAAAATAGCTGGGCATGATGGCGGGTGCCTGTAGTCCCAGCTACTAGGGAGGCTGAGGCAAGAGAATCGCTTAAGTCCAAGAGTTGGAGGTTGCTGTGAGCTATAATGCCATGGCACTCTACTGAGGGTGACAAAGTGAGACTGTCTCAAAAAAAGAAAAAGAATGAGTAGAAATGTCCCGAATGAAAGTCAAAAGTATTCTAGTTACAGGAAACAGTAAAAGAGTACCACGTGTTTGGTAACCATGAAGCACCGAGCATGAGAGACAAGAGATGGGAATGAAAATTTAAGGAGGGGCTCAGTGTTCTCTGCTGGGGACAGTGCTGCTCTTGGGGATTTGGAAAAGGGGGACCAGGGCATTTTGAGTTGGTACAATGACTGGAAAGAGTCCTAAGATATCTGCTCCTGCCCTGTGTAGTTTTTAGATAAAAGTACAAGTTGATCTGGCCAGACAATAGGATTTTGCTATTCCCTATACAAAATAGTAGAATTAGACCAAGAGAGAATTCCTGTGAGGATTAGGGATTCAGTCCACTAAACCACAAGATCTTTCAAAAAAGCAAAAAAAAATTTCAAGGAGAGGCTGGACATAGTGGATTATGCCTGCAATACTAGGAGACTCTGGGAGGATGACTTGAGCTTAGGAGTTTAAAACCAGCCTGACCAAGAGGTAGATCCTGGCCAGGTGCAGTGGCTCATGCCTATAATCCTAAAAGTCTGGGAAGCCAAGATGTGTAGATTGCCTGAGTTTAGGAGTTTGAGACCAGCCTGAGCTGGAGTGAGATCCATTTCTTTTTCTTTCTTTCTTTTCTTTTTTTTTTTTTTGTGGAGACAGTCTCACTTTATCGCACTCAGTAGAATGCCGTGGCATCACACAGCTCACAGCAACCTCCAACTCCTGAGCTTAGGTGATTTTCTTGCCTCAGCCTCCCAAGTAGCTGGGACTACAGGTGCCCGCCACAATGCCTAACCATTTTTTTGTTGCAGTTTGGCCGGGGCTGGGATTGAACTCACCACCCTCAATATATGGGGCCAGCGCCCTACCCACTGAGCCACAGGCACCCCCCAGTGAGACCCGTTTCTAAAAATAGCTGGGTATTGTAGTGGGCGCCTGCAGTCCCAGCTACTCAGGAGGCTGAGGCAAGAGGGTCATTTGAGTCCCAAAGTTTGAGGTTGCTGTAAGCTATGACGCCATGGTACTCTACTGAGAGAGACAGAGTGAGTCTGTAGCTGGGTGTTGTAGCAGGTGCCTGTAGTGCAGTTACATGAGAGACTGAGGCAGCAGGATCACTTCAGCCCCAGGGTTTGAGGTTGCTATGACCTAGGCTGATGCTTTAGCACTCTAGCCTGAGGCATCAGAGTGAGACTCTGTCTCCAAAAAAAAAATTTACATATATATTTTAAGGAAACTTAATAACAAGCACCTTACCATTTAAATTGTCAAAGCCTTCCATTTTATATAACTTTTAAGAAAACAAATAAGCATCTTTTACTGAGTTGTGTCTTTATATGCCCTTGGCTTTCATCACTGGCTACTGTTGTTAAAATGATACTGACAAGTTGCTGAAGTCCTATGAAAGAAATTTTATAGCTGGGACTATAAGTATCCACTACAGCTCCCGGTTATTTCTTTTCTATTTTTAGTAGAGAAAGGGGTCTCACTTTTGATCAGGCTGGTCTCGAATCCTGAGCTCCAGTGATCCTCCCATTCCAGACTCCCAGAGTGCTAGGATTGTAGGCAGGATTCATCACTCCCAACCTGAAGGAAATCTTTTTTAATTCAGTGCTAATTAAAAAGCCTGTTTCCTCTAAAACAATTAATAGACTTGTTCCTCTGTGGTAAAAAAAAATAATAATAATAATTGTCAGCTACATATTTTCCTATGTAGCTGTCAATATTTTCCTGACTTTAAGGAAAATCAGGACCAGATTTTTTTTTTTCACATTTTGAAGAGCTATTGTAGTAGCTATATTGACTTTCTTGGCTTATTTTTAAGTCTTATGTTTATAGTTTATTATTTAATCATATGTACTTTTTATTAAAAATCTCTTTATAATCCTTTTTTTTTTTTTTTTTTTTTGAGACAGAGTCTCACTTTGTCACCCTCAGTAGAGTGCTGTGGCATCATAGCTCACAGCAACCTCCAAATCCTGGGCTCAAGCAATTCTCTTGCCTAAGCCTCCCAAGCAGCTGGGACTACAGGTGCCCACCACAACACCCAGCTATTTTTAGAGATGAGGTCTCACTCTGGCTCAGGCTAATCTCAAACTTGTGAGCTCAGGCAACCCACCTGCCTCGGCCCTCAGAGTGCTAGGATTATAGGTGTGAGCCACCTCGCCCAACCCTCTTTATAGTCTTTATAGAAAGAAGCAATACATAATTTACAAACAAGCTGAAAAGTTAGGGTGGAAATTTGTTTTGATTCAACCAAACTAGCTATTTTAATAATTATTATTTTAGTTGTATATCAGTTCTGATAGTGCCTTTTATGTTATTTATTTATTTATTTATTTTTATTAGTGTCTATAAGAAATTTAGGAAAATTCCATCTGATTACCATTTCCAGTGATCTCAATGAAACTGCTCAGAGTTATCATTGAAGTTCAAGTAGAAAACATGATAATATAGTGACATCTTCTTTTACGTTATTTATTTTGTACTTTTTAAAATGTCTTTTTTCAGAATGGGTTCCACCTCAACCAGAATATTTCTATCAACCTACAGGAAATGAAAAGGTACCAGAAATTGTAGGAGAGGAAAAAGGCAAAATTGTCTATCAATTAGATTCAGGTATTGTCATTACATTGAACAATGAGTGGTTAATTGTGACACAGTTATAATAAATGTATTTTCTTAGATAAAGGTGATTTGAAAATCTATGCTTTAGTGATAAACTGTCTTTTCCAGACCAACCTAAATGGGATCCCTGATACCAATCATGATCAGTCAGTTTTTTTTATTTATTTATTTGGAGACAGAGTCTCACTGTGTTGCCTTGGGTAGAGTGCTGTGGTGTCACAGATCACAGCAACCTCAAACTCTTGGGCTTAAGCGAGTCTCTTGCCTCAGTTTCCCAAGTAGCTGGGACTACAGACACCCGCCACAACACCAGGCAATTTTTTTGTTGTAGTTATTGTTGTTTAGCAGGCCTAGCCGGGTTTGAACCCGCCAGCCCCAGTGTATGTGGCCAGAGCCCTAAGTACTGAGCTATAGATGCCAAGCTGAAAATGACAGTTTCTTAATAGTTCTAAGTCCATTTTAGAGTTTATTCCTTGTTATTCCCCTTCCTGAAAATCAAATGTTGTATGAACCTGGGGAGCTTACTCTTCTTTTTACTACCTCCTATATGTACTTTAGTGAGTACCTTTTTTTTGAGACAGAGTCTCACTATGTCACCCTCAGAGTGCAGTTACGTCACAGCTCACAGCAACCTCAAACTCTTGGGCTTAAGCTATTCTCTTGCCTCAGACTCCCCAGTACTACAAGGACTACAGGCACCCACTACAATGCCCAGCTATTTTTGTTGTTTTTTAGTAGGCCTGGGCTGGGTTGGAACCCGCCAGACTTGGTGTATGTGACCGACCCCATAACCACTGAGCTATGGGCGCCTCCCTAGTGAGTACTTTTTGAATGTACATGTAGTATATGGTTTCCTGAATTGAGTTGTGGACTTCTACAGGTAGAATCTATGCCTTTTGTAAAAAATAATACAGAACACTGTGCACCAAAAGAACAACAAAGTACATACTCTTTTCAAAGGCACCTATTTGATCCCCCAGGATAGTCTACATGCTAGGCCAAAGTCTTTTTTTTTTTTTTTTTTTTTTTTAAACAGACCCTCATTCTATTGCCCTGCATAGAGTGCCTGGCATCATAACTCAACAGCAACCTCAAACTCTTGGGCGCAAATGGTCCTCTTGCTTCCGCCTCCCCAATAACTAGGACTACAGGCACCCCCCATAATGACTGGCTAGTTTTCTTTCATATTTTATTTAATTAATTAATTTATTTATTTAGCAGCCGCGCTGAGAATGAGCCACCTGTGGTTGGTGCGCTAAGACACGCACTGCCTGTGTAACTAGTGAAGCTGAGGGATGACACCTATGCACCACGCTGCTCCGCAAGGTTCGCTTTTTGGCGGGTTTTAACAGTGAAAAACGGACTGATGTCTACGTGCGGGTGCACGCGGCGTTCTCTGCCTGAGATCCGGGGACTTTCCCCTAGAACAAGGAATTAGTCCCCAGTGCATAGCCTAGAAACCCACCTTCAGCACCACCCTTTTTTTTTCTATTTTTAGTAGAGATGGGGACTTGTCTTGTCAGACTGATCTTGAACTCCTAAACTCAAGCAATCTACCCACCTCAGCCTCCCAGAGGGTTAGGATTACAGGTGTGAGCACCACATCAGGCTTAGCAAGTCTTAATACATTTAACAGCATTGAAATCATACAAAGTACATTCTCTGACCACAACAAAATTGACATGTGAACAATAGAATGAGAATAAACAATATTCCTACAAATATTAGGAAATAGAACAACATTGGCTTGGCGCTTGTAGCTCAGTGGTTAGGGTGCTGGCCACATAGACCAGGGCTAGTGGGTTCTTGCTCAGCCTGGGCCTACTAAACAACAACAACTACAACAAAAAAATAGCAGGGTGCTATGGCGCACATCTGTAGTCCCAGCCTCTTGAGAGGCTGAGGCAAGAGAATCGCTTAAGCCCAAGAGTTTGAGGTTGCTGTGAGCTGTGACGCCATAGCATTCTACCAAGAGCAACATAGTGAGGCTCTCTCTCTAAAAAAAAAAAATTGAACAACACTTTTTTTTTTTTTTTTTTTGCAGTTTATGGTTGGGGCTGGGTTTGAACCTGCCACCTCCAGCATATGGGGCTGGTGCCCTAATCCTTTGACACGGAGTGTCTCATGCCGATCATCGTAACATTTTGGGAGGCTGAGGCAGGTGGATTGCTTGAGCTAAGGAGTTCGAGACCAGCCTGAGCAAGAGCGAGACCCCCATCTCTAAAAAAAATAGCCACGTGGCTGGGTACATTGGCTCACACCTGTAATCTCAGCACTGTGGGAGGCTGAAGAGGGAGAATTGCTTGAGCTCAGGAGTTTGAGACTTGCCTGAGCAAGAGTGAAACCCCGACTCATGAAAAAAATGGAAAAACGCAGCCAGGTGACGTAGCAAGTGCCTGTAATCCCAGCAGCTTCCGAAGGCTAAGGCAGTGGGATGCCCACAGCCCAGTCTGAGGTTGCAGTGAGCTATGACACCATTACACTCCACTCAGGGGCACAGGGTGGGACTGTCTCAACAAAAATAGCCAGGCATTGTTGCAGGTGCCTGCAGTCCCAACTACTGGGGAGGCTGAAGCAAGAGGATCTCCTGAGCCAAGAGTTTGAGGTTGCTGTGAGCTACGACACCATAGCACTCTACCAAGAGTGACAAGGTGAGACATTGTCACAAAAATTAAAAAATTAAAAAACAAAGAAATTGAATTAGTAATAAAAATCTTCTCACAGTGGCTGGGTGAGGTGCTCACGCTTGTAATCCTAGCACTCTGAGAGGCCAAGACAGGTGGATTGCTTGAGCTCATGAGTTCAAGAACAGGCTGAGCAAAAGTGAGACCCCCATCTCTACTAAAAAGACTGAGGCAAGAGGATCGCTTAAGAGTTGGAGGTTGGGCGGCGCCTGTGGCTCAGCGGGTAGGGCGCCGGACCCATATGCCAAGGGTGGTGGTTTCAAACCCGGCCCCGGCCAAACTGCAACAAAAAAAAATAGCCGGGCGTTGTGGCGGGCGCCTGTAGTCCCAGCTACTCGGGAGGCTGAGGCAAGAGAATCGCCTAAGCCCATGAGTTGGAGGTTGCTGTGAGCTGTGTGACACCATGGCACTCTACCAAGGGCGATAAAGTGAGACTCTGTCTCTACAAAAAAAAAAAAAAAAAGAGTTGGAGGTTGCTGTGAGCTATGATGTCATGGCACTCCACCCAGGGCAATAGTTTGAAACTCTGTCTCAAAAAAAAATAAAATCTTCCCACAAAGAAAACTCAAGCCCAGGGTGGCGCCTGTGGCTCAGTGTGGAGGGCGGCGGCCCCATATACCAAGGTGGTGGGTTCAAACCCGGCCCTGGCCAAACTGCAACAAAAACTAGCCAGGAGTTGTGGTGGACGCCTATGATCCCAGCTACTCGGGAGGCTGAGGCAAGAGAATCGCCTAAGCCCATGATTTGGAGGTTGCTGTGAGCTGTGATGGCACGGCACTGTACCAAGGGTGACATAGTAAGACTGTCTCAAAAAATAGAAAAGAAAACTCAAGCCCTGATGATTTTGCAGGGTTTGTTTGAAATCTGTCAAACATTTAGAGATGAATTAGTACCAAATTTTCACCAACTCTGACAACAGAAGAGGAAGAAAAGTTTCCCCACTCTTTTATGAAACCTGTATTATTACCCTTTTTTGAAACCAAAGCCAGGCAAAGACATCACAAGAAAATGGCAAAATTATATCGCTAATGAATATAAATGCAAAAAATCCTCTACAAGGTTGACTTCAGACCTAATCTAGTAACATACAAAAGATAATTATAGCTGAGTGAGATGGCTCATGCCTGTTATCCTAGCTGTCTGGGAGGCCAAGGTGGGTGGATTGCCCGAGCTTAGGAGTTGGAGACCTGCCTAAGCAAGAGCAAGACTCTGTGTCTTTAAAAACAGAAAAAATAGCCAGGCATTGTGGTGGGTGCCTGTAGTCCCAGCTATCAGGAGGCTGAAGCAAGAGGGTTGCTTAAGCCCAAGAGTTTGTGGTTGCTGTGAGCTATGGCATCATGACACTATACCCAGGGTTACTATGTGAGACTCTTATCTCAACAACAATAAAAAAAGAATATACATTGTGACCAAGTGGAATTTATACTTGAGATGCAAAATTGTTTTAACATCTGAAATCAATTATTAAATGCAATTTGTTTTCTTAAGATAGCATCTCATTATGTTGCCCTCAGTAGAGTCATAGCTCACAGCAACTTCAAACTCCTGGGCTTAAGTAATCCTCTTGCCTCAGCTTCCCAAGTATCTGGGACTACAGGCACCTGCCACAAAGCCTGGCTAGTTTTTCTGTTTTATTTTATTTTATATATTTTTTGAGACAGAGCCTTACGCTGTCACCCTGGGTAGAGTGGCGTGACATCACAGCTTATAACAACCTCCAACTCCTGGGCTCAAGCAATTCTTCTGCCTCCACCTCCCAAGTAGCTGGGACTACAGGTGCCCGCCACAATGCTGGGCTATTTTTTCATTGCAGCCGTCATAGTTGTTTGGTGGGACTGGGCTAGATTCGAACCTGCTAGCTGAGGTGTATGTGGCTGGCACCTTAGCCGCTTGAGCCACAGGCGCCAAGCCATAGTTTTCTGTTTTAGTAGAGACTGGGTCTGGCTCTTGCTCAGGCTGGTCTCAAACTTCTGAGCTCAAGCAATCTACCTGCCTTAGCCTCCCAAAGTGCTAGGATTACAGGCATGAGCCTTTGCACCTGGCTATGAAATACATTTTAATAGAATAAAAGACAAAAACCATATGGCACAGTAAAGGCATTTTATAGAAGTGGCAGAGTAAGAGCTCCAAAAATCAGTCCATCTATAGAAACAGCCATTAACTTGGGAAAAGCTAAAAGAATCCATCTTTTCAGGCAGTGCCTGTGGCTCAGTGAGTAGGGCACTGGCCCCATATATCAAGGGTGATGCGTTTGAACCCAGCCCCGGCTAAACTGCAACAAAAAAATAACCAGGTGTTGTGGGCACCTGTAGTCCCAGATGCTCGGGAGGCTGAGGCAAGAGAATCACTTAAATCCAAGAGTTTGAGGTTGCTGTGAGCTGTGACGCCATGCACTCTACCAAGAGTGACAAAGTGAGACTCTGTCTCTAAAAAAAAAAAAAATTCCCCCAAATCAGCCAGTTGAGGTGGCTCAAGACTATAAGAGAGAATCGCTTAAGCCCAAGAGTTTTATGTTGCTGTTAGGTTTGATTCCATATCACTCTACCAAGGGTGACAAAGTGAGACTCTATATCTAAAAAAAAAAAAAAAAAAAAGAATCTTTTCAGAATGCTAGAATCAAATTATAAACAGCAACTGAGAGGAATGTTTAGTGAAGAAACAAACTGCAAAAAAGAGAAAGTTGGAGCTGGTTGCATGCAGTAAAGCACCCTTATAGTTTCAGGATTGCTTGTACCCAGGAGTTCAAGGTTAGCCTGGGCAACAGACCCCATCTCAAAAAAAAAAAAAATTTATCTCAAAAACAAAAAAATTGCAAAAAAGAAAGTGTGGCATTTTTTGCTAACTCACCTACCTTTCCCCATTCTTCAGCTCTGCAGAGGCCATGAGGACGGTAGCCCATATTCCTAAGGTGGCATGCTGGTGTTGGGGAAGGAAAGTATGGATCTTATTCTCAAAAAACTGGTTCTGATTTTTTTTTTTAAGTTGTCTCACCTCTCCCTAAGGAGTCAGAGCAAAGTCTAATTTTTGTTTCTCCCCTCTTGGGATAGAGCAGTTTTTCCTGGTAGCATCTATCAAAAGCATGTAAAGACATATAATACCTATATACTACCCTACCCACTGAGCACCTATAGTAATAGTCTCACTATGTTGCCCTCAGTAGAGTGCTGTGGTGTCACAATTCACAGCAACCTCAAACTCTTGGGCTTAAGTGATTCTCTTCCCTCAGCCACCCAAGTAGCTGAGAGTACAGGTGCCCAGCTGAGCTCCGATAGCTCAGTGGATAGGGCACTGGCCACATGTACCCGGGCTGGTGGGTTTGAACCCAGCTCCGGCCTGCTAAAACAAAAAATAGCTAGACATTGTGGCGGGTACCTGTAGTCCCAGCTGCTTGGGAGGCTGAGGCAAGAGAATCACTTGAGCCCAAGAGTTGGACATTGCTTTGAGCTGTGATGCCACAGCACTCTACCAAGGGTGACACATAATGAGACTCTGTCTCGAAAAGAAAGAAAGAGAGAGAGAAGAGAAGAGAAGAGAAGAGAAAAGAGAAGAGAAGAGAAGAGAAGAGAAGAGAAGAGAAGAGAAGAGAAAAAGAAAATAGCTGGGTGTTGTGGTGGGTGGGTGTAGTCTCAGCTACTTGGGAGGATGAGGCAAGAGAATCACTTAAGCCCAAGAGTTTGAGGTTACTGTGGGTTGTGACGCTGCAGCACTCTACCAAGGGTGACAACTTGAGACTCTGTCTCAAAAAATAAAATAAATAAGAAGAAGAAAAGAAAAATACTTGGGAGTGCAGGATACATGGCTAGGGCTGCACCCATGTGTAGGAAAGAACCTAAGAAGAACCTAGATGTGCACCTCTGATTGTTCTTTCGGTTCTGTGCAAGCAAGAGGTGAAGGCTAACGTTGAGCCTACCTTGGTATTGAGAAAGTCCCACTTCAGAGCCAATATGCAAAGAGTAGGAAAATTATGTGAGTTTTTTTATTGTAGCAGTTTTTTTGCTATATGTTTATGAGGAAATTATCTCTGTTAAGCCACTGGCTGACCTCAGATATAATGGAATGGAGAGTTGGTGACTACTCATGACAAGGAATAACATCATTCTCAATGGTGAAAGACTGAAAGATTTACCTCTAGGATCAGTAACAAGATAAGGATGTCCACTTTCTTTTTCTTTTTTTTTTTTTTTTGAGATTCATTTTGTCACCCTTGGTAGAGTGCTATGGCATTATAGCTCACAGCAACCTCAAACTCTTGGGCTCAAGCTATTCTCTTGCTTCAGGCTCTCAAGTAGCAAGGACTACAGGCGCCTGCCACAATGCCTGGCCATTTTTAGAGATAAGGTCTTGCTCAGGCTTTGGCTGGTCTTTTTTTTTTTTTTTTTTTTTTTGAGACAGAGTCTCACTATGTTGCCCTCAGTAGAGTGCTATGGTGTCACAGCTCACAGCAACCTCAAACTCTTGGGATTAAGCGATTCTCTTCCTTCAGCCACCCAAGTAGCTGAGACTACAGGTGCCCACCACAAAGTCTGGCTATTTTTTGTTGCAGTTGTCATTGTTGTTTAGCTGGTCCAGGCCAGGTTCGAACTCGCCAGCCTCGATGTATGTGGCTGGCACCCTACCCACTGTGCTACGGGCACCAAGCTATCTCAGGCTGGTCTTGAACCTGTGAGCTAGGGCAATCTACACGCCTCGGCCTCCCAGAGTGCTGGGATTACAGGAGTGAGCCAACACACCCCACCAAGGATGCTCACTTTTACCACTGCCATTCAACATCATATTGTAAGTTTTAGCCAGAACAATTAGGCAAAAAGAAGAAATAAAAGTCATCCAAACTGGAAAGAAAAAAGTAAAATTATCTCCATTCATTGAGAATATGATCTGATATATAGAAAATCTAAACAAATGCATGCACATACAAGTACTACTAGATGTGGGCGGCACCTGTGGCTCAGTGAGTAGGGTACTATCCCCATATACCAAGGGTGGCGGGTTTGAACTTGGCCCCAGCCAAACTGTAACAAAAAATAGCTGGGTTTTGTGGCGGACACCTGTAGCCCTATCTACTCGGGAAGCTGAAGCAAGAGGATCACCTAAACCCAAGAGCTGGAGGTTGCTGTGAGATGTGACACCACAGTACTCTACAGACCACGGTGACAAAGTGAAACTCTGTCTCTTAAAAAAAAAAAGCTAGATCTAATCAATAAATTCAGCAAAGTTGCAGGTTATTGATTGCATTTATTGGTCTATAACCTGCACCCATAGCACTGTGGTTAGGTTACCCACCACATACACTGAAGGTGGCGGGTTCAAACCCGGCCTGGGCCAGCTCAACAACAATGACAACTGCAACAAAAAAATAGCCAAGCACTGTGATGAAAGCCTGTAATCCCAGCTACTTGAGAGGCTGAGGCAAGACAATCACTTAATCACCAAGAGTTTGAGGTTGCTATGAGCTATGATGCAATGGCACTCTATCAAGGGTGAAATAGACTCTGTCTCAAAAAAAAAAGACCAACTAAAAAATGGGCAATAGATTTGAATATTTTGCCAAAGAAAATAATACAAATGCTTTAAAAAAAAAAAAAACAGAGTCTCACTTTGTCGCCCTCAGTAAAGTGCTGTAGTGTCACAGCTCACAGCAACCTCCGGCTCTTGGACTTAGGTGATTCTCTTGCTTCAGCCTCCCGAGTATCTGGGACTATAGGTGCCCACTACAGTGCCCGGCTATTTTTTTTTTTTTTTTTTTTTTGTCGCAGTTTGGCTGGGGCCGGGTTCAAACCTGCCACCATCAGTATATGGGGCTGGCGCCCTATGCACTGAGCCACAGGCGCTGCCCAGTACAAATGCCTTTTAAGCACATGAAAAGATGCTGAACATCATAAGTTGTTAAGTGAAAATTGAAACCATGTTAGTAGTTTTTCTTTCTTTTTTTTTTTTTTTGAAAAGGCATGTCTACTTCAGTAGAGTGCAGTGACGTCACAGCTCACAGCAACTTCAAACTCTTGGGCTTAAGTGATTCTCTTGCCTCAGCCTCTTAGGTAGCTGGGACTACAGGCACCCACATGCCCAGCTATTTTTTTTGTTGTTATTGTTTCAGTTGTCCTTGCTGAATTTAGTAGGCCTGGGCTGGGCTCGACCCTGCCAGCCTCAGTATATATGGCCAGCACCCTACTCACTGAGCTACAGGCACCAAGCTGACATTAGTACTTTTTCATACCCACTAGAATAGAAGTAATAAAAGATAGACAATAATAAGTGGTGGGGAGGATGTGGAGCAGGTGGAAACAGTACCATTAGAGATAGAACAAAGGGAGCATAATGCTAGAGAGCAATGAGCAAAGAATGTAACAGGAACCTTTCTGAGGGAGGGGAAGTGAATTTTGAATAATGGTAAGACCACAAATTGTTAGTAGGGATGGATATGGGGAGGTAGGGGAGCTGCCCACAAGGGGATCCTTTGTCATCACTAAAAATCATCTGATACTCTGCACATACAATCAATACCAGGACCAATTAGAGCTTTTAAACAAGAGTTTTTGACAATGGGAAAATATTATATGAAAGAAATAGAAAAAAATTGTCACAATTTCAAAATCAATCTGCTAAATACAATGATCAGAAAATGTTTTATTGGAGGAGGAATATATACCAAGTTTAGTTAGAAACAGAATGTGCTTAGTGAAATCAGAGGCGGCTCTTGGAGAAAGAAGCAGAAGTAGGAAAGAATGTCTGCATCATTTTTACATTCCTGCAAGTAGAGGAATGAAATGAGCCAATTATACTTCAAGGCTTCTCTGAGATATAAGTAGCACATGCTCCACTCTCATTTGCCTTGATTATGAGCTCTCCTCATGTTAATATGTGAAAAAACAAAGCTGGGTCTGGTGACACATACCTATAATCCCAACTACTTTGGAAGCTGAGGAAGCAGTAGCATACTGGGATTGTACCTGTGAACAGCCACTGCCTGCACTCTAGCCTGAGCAACAGTCTTTAAAGTCTGAGAGACGAGAGACCCAATCTTTAAAAATAATAATGGGGCAGAGCCTATGGTTCAGTAGGTAGGGCGCTGGCCCCATATACCGAGGATGGCGGGTTCAAACCTGGCCCCAGTCAAACTGCAACAAAAAAATAGCTGGATGTTGTGGCGGGTGCCTGTAGTCCCAGCTACTCAGACAAGAGAATCGCCTAAAGCCCAGGAGTTGGAGGTTGCTGTGAGCTGTGACGCCATGGTACTCTACCAAGGGCGATAAAGTAAGACTCTGTCTCTAAAAATAATAATAATAATAAGGTAATAATAAATATTATATTACTATGGGGGAAAGCTATATACAATGACATAAAGTATAGTAAAGCAATAAAGCAATTCACTGTCTAGCTCCACCTTAGTCATCAAAATATGGGTGTGTTTTCTAATAAACTGACTAGTTATAAAATCAGGCCTGGCAAAATACTACTATTTAATGGTAGGATATATACTGCCCCCTGGTCAACATCTTTGATATCGTTTGTTATGAGTACTTGTTCATGGGTATTGTTAACATCTGACTATATATTTTTTTTTTCTTTTTTTTTTTTTTTGAGACAGAATCTGGCTATGTCACCCTTGGTAGAGTGCTGTGGTGTTACAGCTCCCAGAAACCTCAAACTCTTGGGCTTAAATGATTCCCTTGCCTCAGCTTCCCAAGTATCTGGAACTATAGACACCCGCCACAACACCCGGCTAGCCCTGGAGTATGTGGCTAGCGCCATAACCAGTGAGCTATAAGCGCCAAGCCACTATTTGCATTTTTTATAGAAAAGATTACAAATGTTTTCAGATCCTCCATAAAGGTAGGTGAAATAGCATATTTTCAAACATTTAGAATATCATTTTTGCCAACATTCTTTTAAATTAGGGTTCAGATGGGTACAAGCAGTATCTGAGATACCAAGGGGAGTCATAAAGCAAAAGGAAGTGCACTTATATGCTTAAAAAACTCCAAAGAAATAAATAGTTGAAAATTAAAAGCCTCATAAAGCAAAAGGAAGTGCCCTTATATGCTTCAAAGACTCCAGAGAAATAAATTGTTGAAAATTAAAAGCCTCTGGCTAGTTGTAGTGGCTTGTGCCCATAATCCTGGCATTCTAGGAGGCGGAGGCAGGAGGATCAAGAAGAGCCAGAGCAAGAATGAGACTCAATCTCTATATAAATAGAAAATCAGGTGTGGTGGTGAATACCTATAGTCCCGGCTACTGAGGAAACTGAGACAAGAAGATAGCTTGGGCCTCCCAGTTTGAGGTTGCCGTGAGCTATGATGACACCACTGCACTTTACCCAGGATGGCAGAGTGAGACCCTGTCTTGAAAGAAAAAAAAAAAATGAAAAGAAAATTAAAAGTCTCAGCAAAAGACGCTGGGCAAGGTAGCTCACACCTGTAATCCCAACACTTGGGAGGCGGGTGGATTGCTTGAGCTCATGAGTTCGAGACCAGCCTGAGCAAGATGGAGACCCCATCTAAAAAATAGCTGGATGTTGTGGTGGGTATCTGCAGTCGCAGCTACTTGGGAGGCTGAGGCAAGAGAATCACTTAAGCCCAAGAGTTTGGGGTTGCTGTGAGCTGTGATAGCACAGTACTCTACTGCGGGAAAAAAAAGTCTCAGCAAAGATGATTGAAAATTTGAATATTCAACTGTTGTTCACCTAGAATAGTGCTGACCACATAGATGAGGTCAGTAAATTTCTGAATAAATGAATTTTTGAGTGGAGAGAAGTATGGACAAAGTATGTTGATTTTACCTGCAGTGCCCACAGAAGGTTCCTATTTCACCAGTTCCAGAGTAGGAGGCAAACGAGGAAGTATCAAGGAACTTGCTGTCACCTTGCAAGGACCAGAAGACAATACTCTATTGTTTGAATCAAGGTTTGAGAGTGGGAATCTACAAAAAGCTGTCAGAGTGTAAGTAAAAAGAAATTTCCAAAAAGGATAGTAATTACAGTGATTGAGAGGCACTTTCAGGAATGATATCAGAATTAGGAGTGTTAGTAAAAAAGAGGTCGTAAGAAATGGTTATGAGAATGAAGACAAAGAGTGGAATAATTATGACTCATGTTTTCCCCCAGAATAAAACATCATCTAAATTGTTTCTTCTGCTTATGAAAGAAACTAGAGCTCACTTAAAATTTGATTTAGTGACTCGGCACCTGTAGCTCAAGCAGCTAAGGCACCAGCCACATACACCAGAGCTGGCGAGTTTGAATCCAGCCTGGGCCTATCAAACAACAATGACAACTACAACCAAAAAATAGCCGGGCATTCTGGCGGGCACCTGTAATCCCAGCTACTTGGGAGGCTGAGGCAAGAGAATCGCTTAAGCCCAGGAGTTAGAGGTTGCTGTGAGCTGTGATGCCATGGCACTTTACCCAGGGTGACAGCTTGAGGCTCTGTCTCAAAAAAAAAAAAAAAATTGATGTAGTAAAAATACATAATATAAAGAGTCCTATCATCACATCTCCCAGATACAGCAACTGGTGGCTGGGCACGGTAGCTCATGCCTGCAATTCTAGCACTCTGGGAAGCCAAGGTAGGTGGATTGCCTGAGCTCACGAGTTTGAGTTCCAGACCTCTAAAAATAGCTGGGTGTTGTGGCAGGCACCTGTAAGTCTCAGCTACTTGGGAGGCAGAGGTAAGAGAATCACTTGAGCCCAAGAGTTTGAGGTTGCTGTGAGCTATGACACCAGAGCACTCTACCGAGGGCAACAAAATGAGACTATCTCAAAAAAAAAGGCTGGGGGCCTGTAGCTCAGTGGATAACAAAGTGAGACTGTCTCAATTTAAAAAAAAAAAAAAAAAGGATAATGATATACACACATTGTTTTGCCAGTTGTCTTTTTCTACTTAAAAAATTTTAGGTGTTTTTTTATGGCAGAACCATCCATATATATCTTTATTTTTAATAGTGTGTATTATTCTGTTGTAGGATTATTCCACACCTTATTCACCATGTTCATAACTGATGGGAAATTATGATGTTTACAATTTTTTTTTTCCCCCTGAGGCTGGTTTTAAACTCCTGAGCTCAAGCAATCCAACCACCTCGGCCTCCCAGAGTGCTAGGATTTACCCGTGTGAGCCATCACACCCGACCTGTTCATTACCACATACTACAGTGGTTAGAAACTTCTAGTAAGCACTCTGAAAAAACACCAAAAAGCTCACAGAACTTCTAAATATGCTATGCAACTGGGTGGTGCCTGTAGCTCAAGTGGCTAAGGGGCCAGCCATGTACACTAGAGCTGGCAGGTTCAAATATGGCCTGGGTCTTCCAAACAATGACAACTACAACCAAAAAATAGCTGGGTGTTGTGGCAGGCGCCTGTAGTCCCAGCTACTTGGGAGGCTGAGGCAAGAGAATCACTTAAGCCCAGGAGTTGGAGGTTGCTGTGAGCTGTGATGTCACAGCACTCTACCCAGGGCGATAGCTTGAGGCTCTGTCTCAAAAAAAAAACATGCTATACAACAATGTGTTTTGAAACTTTCCTCTCCATTCCAAACAATTTTTCTTTCCTCAAGTTTCTGCTAGTTTAATATGTGCATTGGAGAACTAATTAGAAAATAAATGTTTGATGTAGCAGGTTCAGATTTTTCTGTTATAAATAGATTCATTTTTACCAGAGAAAAACAGTATTTTCCCAGATTTGTTTTTAAGGGGAATGTGCAGTTACAGAGATGTTCTTCTATTTTTCCCATTACAGAGACACCTATGAGTATGAACTCACCTTGCGAACTGACCTCTACACAAACAAACATACTCAATGGTTTTATTTTCGGGTTCAGAACACCAGAAAAGATGCCACCTATCGCTTCACCATCGTCAACTTGCTAAAACCCAAGAGCCTTTATACCATAGGGATGAAGCCACTCATGTATTCCCAGTTGGATGCCAACATCCACAACATTGGCTGGAGGAGAGAAGGAAATGAAATTAAGTACTATAAAAACAACACAGATGATGGGCAACAGCCCTTCTACTGTCTCACGTGGACCATTCAGTTTCCACATGACCAGGACACTTGCTTCTTTGCACACTTCTATCCATATACGTACACCAATTTGCAGTGCTACCTCCTGTCAGTGGCTAACAACCCCATCCAGTCTCAGTTCTGCAAGCTCCGAACTTTATGTAGGAGCCTAGCAGGAAATACTGTCTACCTGCTCACCATCACCAATCCATCCCAGACCCCTCAACAGGCAGCTGCAAAGAAAGCTGTGGTCTTGAGTGCTAGGGTCCACCCTGGGGAAAGTAATGGCTCCTGGATTATGAAAGGCTTTCTGGATTTCATCCTTAGCAACTCCCCAGATGCCCAGCTCCTCAGAGATATCTTTGTCTTCAAGGTGGTTCCCATGTTAAATCCAGACGGTGTGATTGTGGGAAATTATCGATGTTCCTTGGCTGGAAGGGACTTGAACAGGCATTATAAAACCATTCTGAAAGAGACTTTCCCTTGCATTTGGTACACCAGGAACATGATCAAAAGGTAAGACCTTTTATCTGTTGATCTTTCTGGGAATGTTGTGAGTACTAGCACCAGATATCTCTGATGGGGCATGAGGTCTTTTCTGTTATAGGAATTAAACGTGGCTTTGGAGACAGAATTTTTACCATTCTCTTTGCAGTCAAGTGGGTTTGTTAATTTTCAGACTTTTAAATCATGTCTAATCTTTGGGTTGAAACTGAACATACAACATTTCATCTAGGAATGAAACTTGTAAGTGAAACAATTGAATGGAAAAGGTCCGAGTTCCTAGGTGTTCTTGATAAGACCTGTGTAATACTAATAGTAGCTAACAATTAGTACTTACATATGAAGTGACAGGCACTATTCTCAGTATGACCCAAATTCAATATCCTATGTTGTGTGAGGGGATTAATTGCCTAAGGTCACACAACTAGTAAGTGATAGAGTAGATATTTAAACACAGGTTCTCTAGATTTAGAGACTTCCTTATTACTATCTTATATTGCCTCTCAGGAAGAAAGAAAATAAAATCTGTTAGCAGTTTTCAAGCCTGTGTTAAAGAGTTGATACCTATAGCCTTTAATAGCACTTACTTTGAAGGAATTTTCTAAATTTCATTGGGAATGAAAATACAATAAAAATATGTGCATGCACACCTTCTAACCATGCTGTTTAAATGTAGGGAGTAACGGCTGGGCGCTGTGGCTCATGCCTATAATCCCAGCACTTAAGGCTGAGGTGGGTGGATTGCCTGAGCTCAGGAATTTGAGACCAGCCTGAGCTAGAGCGAGACCCTGTTTCTCAACATAGCCAGGCTCTGTGACCAGCACCTGTAGTCCCAGCTACTCAGGAGGCTGAGGCAAGAGAATCACTTGACCCCAAGAGTTTGAGGTTGCTGTGAGCTATGATGCCATGGCACTCCACTGAGGGTGACAAAGTAAGACTCTGTCTCAAAAAAAAAAAAAATGTGGGGAGTAGTTTGGGCTGGTGAGCATGAATTTGGGACTTAGACTGGCCTGGGTTTGAGACCTGGTTTACTAATGGCTGGTTCTGTGACTTTGGCTAAGTGATTTAACCTCTGAGCCTCAGCTTGCTCATCTGTAAAATGGTGATAATAATACCTGCCTTGGGTTGTTACTGTAAGAATTGAATGAGATAATCCATGAGACTTATTTAACATATATACCCAGCACATTATAAATGTATAGCATTATTACCTTACCAACATCATCGTGGAGAAAGTGAGCATGTTTATACAGTTGGAATAGGTGTCCTGGGTGATCAGAAGACAAACTGAGCCTTCAGGAACTGGCCCTAGAAAGTTGGGAACAAAAGCTTTCCTTGGTTCTTTTTCTTTTTTCTTTTCTTTTCTTTTCTTTTCTTTTCTTTTCTTTTCTTTTCTTTTCTTTTCTTTTCTTTTCTTTTCATTTCTTTTCTTTTCTTTTTTAGACAGAGTCTCATTACGTTGCCCTCGGTAGAGTGCCTTTGCGGCACAACTCACAGCAGCCTCATCTTGGGCTTAAATGATTCTCTTGCCTCAGCCTCCCAAGTACCTGTGACTTACAGGTGCCTGCCACAATGCCCGGCTATTTTTTAGTTATAGTTGTCGTTGTTTGGCAGGCCCGGGCTGGGTTTGAACCTGCCAGGTCAGGTATATGTGGCTGGCACCCTAGCCACTGAGCTATAGGCACCAAGTCTCCTTGGTTCTTTTTCTTTCCTGCAGCTGCAGCCTCTATGCCTCCCTCCTTCTGTTCACAGTTCTACTTCAGGGTGGGCTTTTTCCCAATAGGTTTGCTCCACTTCCTTGTCAGCTTACACAAGGCCTACCCATGTCAGACTTTCCCATTTCAATTCCCTCTGATTAAGAGGGACAAGAAATGCTAGTGAAATATTTTTAGCAATAGCTAAGGATGGGGATAGGGTCTACTGAAGGCCATTGAAGTTGGGGTTTTCTTGGGAGGGAATGTATAAATAGCCATATTTAAGGAAGAGATGCCACATAATCCTTGATTATTTCCATGCATTTTTTTTACTTGGGGCCGCCCCGGCCATCCCCCCGCCGCTCGCCGACGTCGTGGGCCCGAGGGGGGATCGGTTGTGACTATGAAAGTGTGAGTGTTTGTATATG